>PRKT01001548.1:34993-70673 GCA_003671525.1 Saccostrea glomerata
GCTGCCCTTTTCATATGATTCACATATGTGGACAGACATGAAAAAAGTATAAAAATGATAATAAGTACAACAGTAATATTATACACGTATAATTCACATATAAAGTATAACATATATAAAACACATGTTTAACACATGTTTCATATGTATAAATATACAATGTGTTTATTTTTACACATGTTAAACACATGTGAAACATATGTTTAACATGTGTAAAAATAAACACCCTATACATGTGTGCTCCTTTTATGTGTTTTACATGTGTAAAAAATATATGTTAAACACATGTTTAACATATGTTCAACACATGTGGACATTTTTCCTGTGTAGGGATTAATGTCGTAAATTATCGGGGTTGGAACAGACAAACAGCCAACATTATTAAAATTCATGCAATGTTGATTTAATTTGGCTTTATTTTACCATTTAATCGCTGTTAAATCCTTTAAACTTGTGTTTTAGCAAAATTATGTGTTCTATGATCACGACATTGACCGTTCCCGTCTTCCGCAGTTCGAGTTGCGCGGTGGATTCAAAAACGTCAGGTTCACATATCCTTAATAAAGTAATTAACGATTAATTTGATTAAATAGTTTTTCAAAAAGGATATAGTGATAATACAATACAAAACAGAAGCAGAACAAACACGGATCAAAACATTATAGGTTAGATCAGGTGCCATGGAAGAGTGAGCACCCTTGCTGACCGGTCACACCTGACGTGTGATCTTTGTCATGATCGGGAAATTAAGAAAAAATCTGTCGTCAATTCAGTGAATAAATAATTGACAAACAATTAAGATTGAAAAACATCAGTCAGCATTTGACTCAATAATAAATTGTATTTGCTGACAACGTCATTGCATCGACCTTGGAACTTACGGAATGATGACTTTAAGGTTCATAAACCCTCTGCTCACTAATATAAAATGTTGCTTGATCCTTAGTGATTTTCCAGAAGAAAGTATTTTATAAGTAAAATACCGATAAGTATAGCATAGCTTGCGGGGCAAAATTAGACAAAAAAGACACTGGAGCTTGGCAAATCTATAAAAGAATAATAGACAAATTTGTCATCAAGAGTTATCTCTCTTATCAGAGTATCAATGACCCTTAAACGAGACTGCTGAAATTATTGCTTCATCAACTTGCTTGACTATACTTTAGCCCCATTTAAAAATTGTTTATTGTAGAACATGCTCTTACATTGTATGTACGACTCGAAGCAACTGAGATATCTTTTTTCCGTATGCAAGTGATTAAAATATGTTACTTCATAAGTAAGAGAACTGGGTGCTATATAAAAGATAGAATTCCTTGGTCAGGACGAGCAATGTACATGTATGTTTTGAGATTTTAAGAAAAATATTGATGCCAGGAAAGCCACTGATATTTTTCATACAAAAGGTTCTACAGTTTCGCTTATAAGTAGGGTCCAATTAATCAGAAATGGCAAAAAATGACGTGGCTTGATTCAGTATTTGTAAACGCCTATATAAACAAAAAGTTTAGTCATATATGTATAACATAACAATTTACAATTCTGCTATGAAATGAAAATATCAGAAAATCTGTATACTTTTTATGCCTTTGCAGAATATAGAAGATGATATCAAGAAAAAATTATGGAAAGACTTAAGAAGAGAAAAAAAATCTTCAAATTTCCCTCCTCTAGAAAAAGGTAGTAGAATCAATAAAATTAAAAAGTATTCGCAGCTTTTAATCGAAACGTTAAGAGGCATTGTAATTCATTTGCTTTTTTTAATTTCTGCTATTTCACTTCAGACATAAGTTGTTTTAATGTTTTTTTTAGAATAAAAACCATATTTAAAAGAAAACATAATAGGATGTCTTAATATCACAAAAAAGGGATTTGGATTGAGGTGCATCTTACATAGAAACAATACACTTCAGTTTTTAAAGCTAAAGTTGTAACATTAAAGCTAATATTATTATATCATAAATGTTTTACCACTGTTATCGTGGCTATAAAAATGTTTTTATAACACTGCTCTAAATATATTAACTATATAAATTATCATTGAAAAAAATATTAACTATTAACTCAGTGTGTTATTTATTTTGCACAAAAATGAAATACTAGTATTGGGAATAAGGAAAAGTAAAGTTCGAAAGTCAATCAAACAAAACAAAAACAAAAAAGAGCAGAGCAAAAGGTTAGATCAGATACCACGGTGGATTAGGCATTCATGCAGCCTGCCATGAGCTCCTTTTTATGGTCGGGAATTAACATAATGATTTATCAAAATATATAAACGTTTAATGATTGATTGATTGTATGTTGTTTAAAGTCCCTTTCGAGAATTTTTCACTCATATGGAGACGCCACCACTTGCCGGTGGAGGGCTACATTGTCCTATGCTCGGCACTCAGGGCCTTTGAGCAGTGAGGGATCTTTTTCATGCCAGCACGTACTGCGACGCGAGGCCTAGGTTTATACGGTCTCATCCGAAAGACCGGTCTCCACGTCCGGCAGTGGGATTCGAACCCGAGACGTAAGGATTGACTCCTTACTCGGGATTCTAGAGCAGACGCTCTAACCACTGCGCCAGGCGGGTAACAAATGCTAATGAAGGACACAGCAAGTGTTATCTTCTTTTCGCATAAAGGATTCTGAACAATATACAAATTACATTTTATTGGTAAGAAGCACCTGTCAATGATTTATCGTTGAAAATAGTTGCATATAAAGTTAAAAACGTGTTTGTGTTGTTGCTTTTCATCAAATATTGCGTTTTAATGTGTACAAAATGTTGTCTTTTTTTCAAGTATCCACATTGGATTTACACAACTCGGATATATTGTTGCCCAACTTTCTTGAATTTCTCCTTCACATCTGTTGATGTTTTAGTATGAAGTAAAAGAAGATTAGGCCTTGTTAATATGTTTTTGGGAACCTGCTGTGTATCTTTGTTCCATAAGTTCAAAAACTAATAGAGTTATGATAATTAATGTTGGGATGTGAACATCAGGATCATGTGTCTCCTGAGAATCGGGAGGTTTTTTATGCCCCCGGATCGAAAGATCGGGGGTATATTGTTTTTGTCCTGTCTGTCTGTCTGTTTGCTTGTTTGTCCCCCAACTTTAACTTAGCCCATAACTATTGAGTGGTTTGGGCTATGGCTTTCATAATTCATAGGTGTGTTACTTGTGACATGATCTTTCTTTGGATACCACCAAATTTGACCTCTTGACCTTGGAGTTTGACCTACTTTTATTCTATTTGTTATCAATTTTCACCTTCACCATATCTTTTGAACAAATCGAAATAGATACTTCATATTTGTCATGCATACTCCACTAAATAGCAATTTCAACTGACACCAAGAACAATGACCTTTTGACCTTGACTTTGACCTATATGCTAAAAATAGATTTTTCGAACTTTCTGTATACCTTTTAACCATAGGAGATAGAGACTTTATATTTGGTATGCCTACTTCACTAATTGCGTGCTTTCAAACGACACCGATGTCAATGACCTTGTGACCTTGACTGTAACCTTTATGCTAATAATAGCTTTTTCGAACTTTGTTGCCGCCGGGGGCACATTGTCTCACAAACACATCTTGTTTTAATTTGAGACCACCTTGAAATGGGAAGATTGACGTACATATTGAATACAGTTTAATGATAACTCTGTATTGTTCTCAAATTCATAAAACTTGTTCTTTTAAAACTGGTATGTAAATGAAAATAATTTAATTTTGTTTATATTCTAGTCTCTCATTGGTTGATTTCCAAAATAGGAACACAGAATAAAACATAATAACCTGGTTTTGTATGGGAACACACATCCTTGACAACCAGCTGATTCATCTGTATCTATGCAATCCTACATTTCCAGTCCATGTGATTACATAGAAAATTCCAGATTTAGTAAATTCACCGTGTGTAAACAAACATCAAGGCTGCTTGATCTGCGTATCAGTTATGTCCCCTTGTTTCAAATCACTTCTGTTACTAGGGATGTATTCTTGAGCGGCAAATTTGAACTCATAAAATGCAGCACAATTTTACACCCACAGTTGTTTAATTATTTAAAAATTAAATTATAAGGAATGTCTGTAATTCTTGGCCAAATTATTCGATTATAACCTGGTTTGGGTCATTTTACGCTTTTCTATAATCCGCGTAAACTGAACCAAACCAGGTTAAAATCGAATAATTTGGCCAAGAATTAGAGTCATTCCTAAATCATTATACAAAACTAATATCAATACATGCAAATTTCAAATATTTTCCTTTATTTAAATATTAAATCCATCTTTAATTACGTCCATCCCGAAAAAAGAAATCGTCGTCAATTCAGGTATAAATAATGGACTAACGATGAGTATAAAATGCCAATCAGTATTTAGCTTAATGATATATTGTACTTGCTGACAAGGTAATTGTATCAATCAAACATTTACAAAAGAATACCTTTAAACGAGACTGCTGATATTCTTGTTTCATCAACTTTTTTGTCAATAATTCACCTAGTTTTAGAATTTTTTTATACGTAGAGTGAGTCCTTGCGTATCGAATCAACTGAGATATATATACTCCGTATGCAGGTGATGACGGAATATTGTGCATAAGTAAGGGAATAGACGATAGGAAACTTCAAGTCATCACGTTTTTCATATAACTTGGTTGTTAGATTACCATTAATGTCGGGAAATAATGTGTTCCGAATTATTGAAATTCAATGCAGGAGGACCATAAAATAATTTTTCTCACATGTGCTTTAAAATGCTTATGACGCCATAAAAGTTCATTTTCCCGCATTTTCTTTATTTAGTTTTGCAAAACATATGAAAAATTAAGTAGGGCAATGGTTAGTAACTATTTTCTTCATGAAAACTACTCTTGAAATTTGACATTTTTAGGTGTTTTAGTTTAAAATAGTGAAATTCATCACATTTATGGCGTCCTATTTGCAGAATGGTAAACCTCCATCCTATAATTTTTTTACGACAGTTATATGTATTTAACAAGATATATTTGTGAAACACTGTGCCCCCGGCGGCAACAAAGTTCGTAAAAACTATTCTCAACATAAAGGTTTTTCTTCTATGCAACAAGTCCGCGTAATTTTTTGGCTTCGCTGTTCTGAATAAATTTCTAAATAATATCACCAACTATTTTACCAATTATTTTCCTATATAAACCCCATTGTGGTCCAAGTCTATCTCCAGATACCATTTTTCTTATTTAAGTTTAATTCAAAACAAAGTCAAAAAGCTAAAACTGCATGTAAAAATCATCTTTCTAGTTCAGTTGTTCTTGAGAAGAATGTTTTTGAATGAACATTACATATTTTTGTTTCCTCATATTTTTTCAGTCTTTTTCAACAAATTTAAATTCGATTGATCAGAAGATACTTTGTGGCAACTTTGGTCCTATGGTTCTTGAGAAGAAGTTAAAAAAATAAAATCCCATCCATAAACCTGCGGTCAAACGGGACAAATAGTGTAAAAGGCGATAGGACAACCTTGAGACAGTGACTGGATAAACTGATATGTAATAATCAGTAAAATAATTCCATTGTACAAATAATTGGTAATCAGTGGATATTCCTTTCTTCAGGCGGAGAACTGGAATTTCAGAATGAATACACAGGAGTTAATTTGGTGTTCTACGCTCTTTTGGGCACAAAACATTTTGAAGGCGCAAAACAACTTCTGGAAAAAGGATGTGTAAGTATAGCATATAGCAGGGATGTTTTGGCAATCTTTCAGAATAAAAAAAAACAACATTAAAATGTAGCAATTACAATTTCAGAACAAAGGTAAATATCTTAATTTTGCGTGTTGGTGTCTTTAATTATAATTATAAATGGCCTTTATTTATTTTGATCTAGTATATGTTTATATATTTCTAGGTTCACATTTCAAGAGTTTTTCCCCTTGATTTTTAATTTGTTTGATGTTCAATGTACTAGCAATGACATTTACACTGCTTTCATTGCTTTTGAATGTTAGAAAGGAGATAACACGCTGGGTAAAATAATTATAAAATATGTTTTTGTTCATAAATGATGTTTTTTTTTTGTTTATATCCTTTTTATGTTTTATTTCACAAGACAACTCCACCATATTTTGATTGAGGGTTGTGCATTAAGACTTACACTTAATTTAGTTAAATCCAACATATCCCACACTGGAGTCTAAACCCTTATTTTAGACCGTGCTGATATTTGAAATTCACAAACTAGGGAGTCGTTTTAAAAACGTAGGACTAGTCCAAGATATACATTTAAACATCTTCTTTCAAATGGTCGCCCGCATGGCGCAGTGGTTAGGGCGTCTGCTCTAGAGTTGCGAAGTAAGAAGTCAATCTTTGCGTTGCTGGTTCGCATCCCACTGTGGGATGTGGAGACCGGTCCTTCGGATGAGACCGTATAAACCGAGATACCATGTTACAGTAGGTGTTAGCACGAAAAAGATCCCTCCATTCTCAATGGCACTGAGTGCTGAACATAGGACAAAATTTGCACCTCTCCAGGATTTTTTACCTTTCTATTCACGTGACTGTCCGCCATATTATTTTCCACAGATCGGTTCAACATAGAAACTTTTTTTTACATTTTAAATATCAAGTATCAATTAACGATTTGAAATGAAAAAGTATGCTTTACATATACTTGATTCTTTATTTTATTCACATTTTACTGTGGCTTATCAGTGATCTCGTTCTTTTCAGCCTTCCACTGGCATGTTGCAGTGTTTCATTGTTTGTAAAATAATATTCCCTCGAGAGTCGTTAAACAGCAAATAAATTAATTAGAATTTAAAAAAATCCACATCGGATTTATTATTTCAACAGATTGGCATTCGACCAATTTTGATTGGAACTAGAATACTGAACGTGTTGAGTGAAGAATGGGGTGCAACGGCGGATTTTAAAGAAGAAATGAACAAGATGATAGGGTACAATCAAAAAGAAAAAGCTACATTTTTAACTTAATTTTTTAAAATTTGTATTTCAAAGTGAATAACAATTTATTTCTATCATCCTAAATTTATTGATCAAACAAAGTTATCAATTTAATAGAGAACTTCTCATTTACTCACCTGAAAATGACACACAGAAAAATACTGATCGATTTTGATGTCCTTTTTGAGATTTAAAATTTCCTAAAGACAGAAATGAGCTTATATACAGGTGTAACTATAGTTAAACTGAACACTGCATGATTTTAAAAAGTAAACATACTGTATTATTATAAGCTAAAATGACATAACTTTCAACAGGACAATAAAATTGATACATCACTGATTTTGGATTTTGTAGGACGTACAATCAGCATGCGTTGAGTATAATTAATTACATCCAAGAAAAAGATGAACGTGACAGACACACAGTCTCCGAAGAAAGTAGCTCCTGCAAATGCTGCTGCCAGGAATGTTGCTTCAAGGAATGCTGTTGCGAAGGCTACTGCCGTTACTTCCTTTCTTTATTCGAGAAAGAAGATGAAACGTCCAATAAAACTGGGATACTACTTTTGAATCATGGTTATCTGGAAGCTGCCTATAAAACAAAGAATGAAAGTTTTCTTGAAAATACTAAGCTTAGAATTATGCTTAAAGAATTATGGAACGGAGAAGGATATAAATCAAAAAGTTGCAAAGAATCTTTCAAGATCTATGTATGCACATTTTCTATTTTCATAACTAGGTTCTGTATTTATCCTTTTAAAGGACATCTTTAAAAAACATCTTGTTTCAATTCTGAACTAGACTTCAAAATATGATTGATTATTGGATTACATTCCATTAAAGTTTTCTCACTCATATATAGATTCACTATATAGCTGTGTAGGGCTCCAAGTTAGGAACTATACTCGACACTTTATACAATGAACAGGGCAGTAATTTTATTGAGACACGAGACCTTGTTTTTTAAGGTCTATTTCTGTTTGTCAGGCCTCGACCGAATCCTACCTCATCTAATCTCGGCTAATCATATAAATTTTCATTGAATCGTTTTCAAAGACTTACGTATCTCTCTAAGCGGTAAACACAAATCGACATCACAGATGTTTAACTGCGACATGAATCATAGCCACACCTCAAAGGCACCTGATTCCACCTCTGCTGTTTCGAAGGCCCGTGTTTGCTCTGCTCCTATTTTGTTTCGTTTTATGGACTTTGAGATTAAATACCGTTCATTTTCTCGATATCCTTCTTCCTTGATCAACCGCGGTTTAGTGGAGGTAACTGAACCAGGCGCGGTTTGTCGTATGGTTAATCAATTTAAACTCCCAAGCATTTGGAGAAAGGACAGTAGATAATGTTCATTAAAATCGACTTTGGCTAGTCATAGCCAGGGTAAGAATCATCGGCCTTCCGGTCACGGAATAGAAAGTATTATACATGTATTGACTGTTATACCTTCCCTGTTTAAAAGTATATATGCACTTGACAAAATTTGTTTATTTTAAATGATAAAAATTATTAACAATCAGATATATTTTTGAATGTGAAACGAATCCGAATCTTAAAATGAATATGAAACAAATCTGAATCGGAGGGATTCCGAGCCGGATTTGAAAATAGACATATTTCTAAATTATTCATCAAAACTATAGTTACTGATGTTCTTATTTTAGAATATCAATCAATATTCATGTGTTAACCACTCCCCACAACAAATATTCTGCAAAAATAATTCCATGATGTTAATCGTTTTACTATAAGACTGTAAGAAAGTGAAAAACACAAGGTTCTATGTATTAGGTTAATTAACTTGATTAAGTTTTATCTTTAGGGCTAGGGTGTTAAAAATTACAAAGGTTTATCAGGTAATTTCCAATAGGAGGATGAATGGGGGCATATTAATAAACTCCCAGAGGTTGATGTGATAAACTTATCAATGTTTGTGGGGTTTTGTAATTCTCTTCGACCAAAGTACATGTAAGATTAGCACTTGTGATATTTCTTTGCTTGATAAAATTCAATTTAATGACTCAAACAAACAAATGGGGGGGGGGGGGGGGGGGCGCTACTTTGTAACTTTGAAAAAGAAACTCAAAGACATTTTCTTAGAGTATTTGAATTACTTGTGTTTCGAAAGAAGTTGTTGTATGTTTTTCTTTATAGTTTTTCAGATTTCTCCTGTGCATTTTCCACATTGTTCCAATGCTGTTTTTTATATTCTTTCCAATGGATTCTAGGAGGTAATCAAATCACGTTTGAATCAATAATTAATACGCTTCATATATATTTGATGGAGAGAAAAAAATGACAATAATCAACTGCTACATTTAACTTAGGTGAACCACATTTTTTTGCAGATTCTACAAAAAGTACCATGCGCCAATCTTGAAATTGTGGATCAATATGGTAAAGAAATCATTGTTTCTTATCTCCATCTTAAGCTTTAAGATACGAAAAAAGATAATTTAGCGTCACAGTCCATAAATTCTACAAATTTGGTTCTTCGCAAAAATGGAAATCAAAGAATAGAGATGTTTACAGGTGTCTTAGAGAAGTTTATTTCCCTGTCAATCAGAAACATCAACATCAACAATCCAATCCAGTGTGAAAATGATAAAACTGTTGAAAGAAACTGCGTTGAATAATTTGTATTATTATACCTCTGATTGGCTAAGGCAGTCACGTGACCGTCGTGTTCGCCCTGCAACAAAACTTCGTGTCTCCCGCATTCGGTTCACCTCGGCTGACTTCAATATCCTACATGTACATGTAACCAGCCGAGGTGTGCAGAACGTGTTTCACGTCGTGTTCCACAATTGTGACGTCACAATGCGGCAAATGCGATGATAACCACTTCGAAATCAATTGTTTAAATCTTTGATTAATTATATCGATATAAAATTGTAAAATATAAATAGTTAGAACATTGAAGTGTTTCCATGAGTTAGGAAAGAATGTTACTACACTGCAGTGGGTAAATCAGAATGCCTTGTCACGTCAAGGACATTTTTACGAAACGCTAGTGGTGTGACTTACACCAGTTTCATATATTGTTCTCATCATTTGTTGAGTTTATTTATTAGATTCTCTTTATATTTCCTCATTGTGCTTGATTCGGTATAATAAAATAATTATTGCATGATAGTGAGGGAGACATGAAGATTTCTTTGCCCATGAAAAATCATATTCCCCTCGGGCGTTGCCCTCGGGGAACATGATTTTTCATAGACGAAGAAATCTTCATGTCTCCCTCACTATCATGCAATAATTGTATAATGTTCTGACAAATTATAAACATGATTCTATCTGTAACGTAACTTCCTATAACATTATTCAATTTTAAAATTTTAGCCACTCCGATCTTGTTGTACTGACTTGGATGACTTCAAGAGGTGTTTGACGCTTTTTTGCTGTACTTGTTGCGTATATCAAGCTTTTACTGTTCTTTATCAGTATTAAAGTTAAAAATTATACAACCGTGGTGTAATCAAATCTGTGTCATCTTATTGAACCCATAGAACAATATTTACAGTCTTGATAAATTGAAACTCAATTTACCTGATATATGGTCATAGTAACGCTTATGCGTGTGAAGAAGAAAACACTTGCTGTGGCCTTCAAGTCGACATTAAGATATATCTACGACGTATTTGTCATGTCTGCTCTGTTCAGTCAGAGACAACAATATTTTTTTGTATTTACAATCTTTTATCTATGTATATAAAATCAATAAAAACAATATTTACATCATATTTTAACAGCTATTATTTACAATAAACAGATATCAAAGTCTATTATATTTCTCAATGCGTTGGCTCTAAACCACGTCTACCCAGACACAAACCGTTTTACGACGGACTCCCGCCAACTGGCACCCAATAGGTATCCCGGTCTGCTAAGGTGGTCGCCAACACACACATGGATAGATTGATATTGGATTACATCAAGAACCTTTAAATAAAATAACATTTTTGAGTTACAAGTAACGCATAAAAAAAGAAAAACTCAAGTCACTATTGAGTACAAATGCACTAATGGCACACCATACAAACAGTCCCAGTAATTTAAACCAAACACTATTATATTAAGGAAAACGTTAGGAATACACAATATATTGACAAAAGTGGTTCAAACAATTAAAGCCACAACACCGACTTTATAAGCGGCAAAACGAAATAGCCTACGTGCGTACGTAACTCAGTACATTGCACAAAACTAGAACAATAAACGCATGAGTAACTCTACCCAGTAAAACCTTTATACGTAAATAGTAACAAAAACATTGCTTAACTCAAGTTCTAAAATAGTTTTACGTTTTAAATGTATAACTCAAAAACTTACATTAAAAAATACCCCTTATGGAGAAATGGTTACCGTAGGAAAAAAGTATTGGACTGTACCATGACGATATGATATATCCTGGTGAGCTTGAGTTAAAAATACCACAGAGTCTTACACTTAGGTTTCATACTTTGATATTTTACTTGAAAAAGACGCTAATAGTTAGGTAACAACCAAGCTAAACGGTAAATGTGATGACTTTAACTTTTCTATAGTCAACTCACCTTTCTTATGCAGCAATATACCTTCATCGCCTGCATACGGAATCTATAGATCAAATCTGACTGAGTTATTTCATACCAATTGTTAGTCCATTATTCATACACTGAACTGAAGATCGGTTTTTCGCTATTTCCTGATCATGACAAGGACCACACGGCGGATGTGACCGGTCGGCAGGGGATGCCTATACCTACATGGTACCTGATCCCACCTCTGATGTTTTGGGGGTTTATGTTTGCTCTGCTCTTATAAATTACTCTTGCTCTCTTAAATTTTTATGGACCTTGATACTTAATACTGTTCGTTATCCCCATTACCTTCTTATACAAAATCGGCTACAATCAGAGGCAAACCCTTTAAAAATCTCATAAGTTCGATGCAACGATTTTCGCTAAATCACGAGTTATAATTTGTTTGAGACGTCAATAGTTGTCCATACTATTAGTATTTTGAAAACAAATATGGATCTGGTGATATGCTGTGACTTTTTTTACGTATTATATAAATTTTGTAGTACAAAGAGGGCTACATTTTATAAAATTCACAGACATTCGAAAACGGTTGTTATATTTTTGGGGATAATGAATTCGCTTAAATTGAATAAAAAATCATATTAAAGAAATAACCGTATTTCGTTGAAATTTTACGATCTATGAAGACGTTCAGATTTTAGACATGCCGTGTGACAAACACAACTAAACTTGCATAAGTCAAAACATAAAAGAAAAATAGGAAAATATAAATGTTATTTATTTATTTTTAGATTGGATTGGTCGCATTTCTAGCGGCATTTGCTTACATGCTTTTATTTGACTACACGGAGAATGATATATCGAAGTCTGAGTACGCTGTGCTTTACTGGATTGTAAACAAATTTATAGATGAACTTCATCAGGTATGTCTATATATCTTTTAGTTCTATTTAACGAAGTATCCTTCACTGAAGTAAACTTTTATTTCACGGATGCCTGGATTGGTATTATAATATCTTTTCTTGACCTAACTCCATTGCAAATTATGCAAGTAATAAATTTCTAGAATATAAAGAAATTGTTAACCTTCTTTTGGTGTTCAAAAACCTATCCTTCTGAAACCATTCTTATTAATCTATACAAATATTTTTTTTCACTTCAAATTCTATTTTTGTGCAAATTTGAATAAAAAATCAAAATATACACAGTGAAAGTTAATTTGCTCATTTAAACATGACCCATGTTGTTAATTTCGAATTCTTTGACAGAAGTCTGTTTGATTCATCTGTCCTAAGAATAATCATATAGCTCTGTTCTCTAATGATAATGTCTTTACCGTGATTGTTTTTTTTATTAATTTCTTTTTTTTATTTTAATGATATTTCATGTGTAAATAATAAAACAGAAAAACATACATATTGTTTACTCGATTGTGATATCACAATTAGCCTGAAAATTTATGGTTTAGTTATTGAAATACTCTAGCTTTTCAATATTAAAAAATGCATTTATTTTCAAAGTATGTATGTGTAACATCCCAAATAAATTATATAATTTCCATTTTAAATATATATGCAACACTGTTTTGTGTTAGTTAAAAATAACCCTTCTGATTTTTAAATTCCACAGCATTATTTTCATAATAATCTAAATAACTCAGTCTGTAAATATACAGCTGAAAGACATTTGAATATTTTTGACAAGTTTAAAAGCTCACAATCAGGTTTATACATCTCTCTACACATGAAATCATCGGTTGTTTATTTATACTGATTAACTTTTTTTAAACATTTGAAAAAATTCATCCTAAATTTAAGGTCAAGATCTAGTAAATAACTTGAGACTCCTTTTTGGTGCTAGATCAATTATGACGTCATAATAAATTTCAACTTTCTTTTTTTCGTACTTTACGGCTTTAGCAGACTTATGTAGAAAATAGGGTATTTTCATGACATTCAATTTGAAATCACATGAAAAATAAACCGGATACCTATATTAAATTTGATATTGATTTAAAAAAGAGGCCATGAACATTCTAATATCCGTTTTCTGAGAGACTTTAGGCAATCTGAATACATTTCCTTTGTCGAATATTAGAAAAACTCCCATATTTGTGACTGGTTTTCTTAACTTTTCATTGAAAATGACAGTTTAAAATACAGTTTTTCATCTTGTTTACCTCCAAATTATGCCCCGAAACACCTTATTTGACCAAGCTAAAGTTGTAAAGCATCAATAAAGGAATTTATTTCTCAGGTTTGATAAATCTGTAGGCACCTTTCATTTACTAGATCTTGACCTTAACAAGGTTTTGATTTCATTCCAGATATTTCTGATTTTTTATCGGGAAACTAAAAGAAAGACAAAATATGACAGATGCCTTGAATACCTATGTAATTTATGGAATTGGCTTGACTGGTTTATAATTATCTTCTGCTTTGTGGGATCAGTGGTCAAATATGCATCTGAGAGCGATAGTCTTCAACGTTTTGCACAGATCACGTTTCTTATGTCGTATATTCTGCTAAACATGAGAATCCTCAATATGTTTTGGACAAGCGAATTCCTAGGAACTCGACTCATCATCATTCGTGACATGGTATCGTATCTGTATTATAAAAATTAGAATCCTCTGAAGAAATAAAAAAAAAAAAACGCACGAAAATAGGTATACGAGGGTTGTCCAAAACGTTCGTGGACAATGACGTTTTTGTGAAAATAAATGGTTCTATATTCATCTATCGTATGTCAAATTATTTCTAATGAAAAACCAAGTGAATTTTTTTTAAGTTTTATTAAGGAAACAATATATTTGTAAAAATGGGATCTTTAAAGTTCGCCTATTGTGTGCACGTACCAGTCTGACGTTAAGCTAATTTTATTTTTAGCTCACCTGAGCCGAAGGCTCAAGTGAGCTTTTCTGATCAAAATTTGTCCGTCGTCTGTCGTCGTTGTCGTTGATGTTGTTGTTGTCGTCGTTGTAAACTTTTCACATTTTTATCTTCTTCTCAAGAACCACTGGGCCAATTTCAACCAAACTTGGCATAGAGTATCCTTGGATAAAGGGGATTCAAGCTTGTTCAAATGAAGGGCTGCGCCCTTTTCCAAGGGGAGATAATCATGAATTAGTTAAAAATTAATGGCATTTTGAAAAAATCTTCTTCTCCAGAACTGCTGGGCCAGGAAAGATGAAACTCATGTGGAATCATTCTCAGGTAGTGTAGATTCAAGTTTGTTCATATCATGACCCCCGGGGCAAGGGTGGGGCCAAAATGGCCGACCCTTGTTTTACATAGGAATAAATAGGAAAAATCTTTTAAAATCTTCTTCTCCAGAACCACTGGGCCAGGAAAGATGAAACTCATGTGGAATCATCCTCAGATAGTGTAATTTTAGGTTTGCTCAAATCAAGATCCCCGGGGCAAGGATGGGGCCAAAATGGCCGACCCTTGTTTTATATAGGAATATATAGGAAAAATCTTTAAAAATCTTCTTTTCCAGAACCACTGGGCCAGGAAAGATGAAACTCATGTGGAATCTTCCTCAGGTAGTGTAGATGCAAGTTTGTTCAAATCATGACCCCTAGGGGAAGGGTGGGACCAAAATGGCCTACCCTTGTTTTACATAGGAATATATTAGAAAAATCTTTTAAAATCTTATTCTCGAGAACCACTAGGCCAGGAAAGATGAAACTCATGTGGAATCATTTTCAGGTAGTGTAGATTTAAGTTTCTTCAAATCATGACCCCCGGGGCTAGGATGGGGCCAAAATGGCCGATCCAAGTGTTACATAGGGATATATAGGAATTTTTTTTTAAATCTTCTTTTCAAGTACTTAAAAGCTATGATTAGTGATATATGGAATCATCCTCAGGTAGTGTAGATTCTAATTTGTTCAAATGATGAACGCCTGGAGGAGGGGGGGGGGATAAATTCAAGCCAGATTTGCTCAGGTGAGCGTTGTTGCCCCTGGGCTTCTTGTTAATTTAATAATGCCAAACATTTGGATTTTGACTAAACACATGTTCATAGTCACACACTTCATTTCTTTTTTTAGGCATAACGTGCTGGCAATAATCTTATAAATGAAGATTATAATTTATTTAAATTTTAAAATTCAAAACAATGCACAAAAATTTACGAGCGTCATCTTAATAAACAGTTTCATACACACACTGCACATTACAGTCAGACGCTGCGACAAATTTATAAAAACCTCATGAATAGAAATCTTCATTTTCAGTAAATTACATGTGTATTTAAACTCCTGTAGTGTTTTCGAATTTGTACATATTGTTGAAAAATAGTACATACCAATCTGAAATTGATACACTAAATATATTTCAATAATTTTGAGCTGTTTTAACAATTTTTTGTCTCTTACGTTTTGACACATATTTGTTAGGGTTTTTGTTTAGTATTTGTACTGTCTATAAAGTAAGGATACTTAAGATATAATTAAATTGGTTATATCCTTTTAATTTATTATAATTAATCTTTTTTTAATTTTTTACTTGTCTTATATGGAAGAAAATCATTTTAATCCGAACGCTCTATATCAGAGTTAATGTCATTTTAATATTGGTCGGTGCGCACTATCTGCGACCTTTATAGACTTTAACAAAAATATTACGTTCCACCAATAGAAATTAAATATGACTTTTTTAGAATAGATAATTTGATACCAAACCGTCATTGTCCATGAACTTTTTTAAACACTCCTCGTGTATTTATTTGATAGCTGAATATGCATAAAACTGGATGGCTTCTCATTTTTTTTTTAAATTATAATTATAAGAAAATTTTAAAAAAAGCTAATATTTGTTATGTTAACAATTAAGGAAAAAAATACGAATCTCTCAATCTGGATTAAACAGTTTTTTTATACCGGTTGTATATATTTAGAAATAAATTCTGGATATTCTATATCTTTTAGCTGAAGATAACGATTGCTTTCATGGCTATAATGATTGTTATAATGATGTGTTACAACGTGGTTGACTATGCCCTTCTGTATCCAAATACTGCATTCACATGGTCAGAAATACAAAACATCGTCAAAAATGGATATTGGGCTCTGTATGGCAATTTTCCAGAAGATGAAAGTATGTTTTATCATTTAAAAGAATATACCAATAGGTTCATAAACAGTATTGTTTAAATAAAAACTTTGATTAAGAAATTTAAAGTTTCAATGTATATTACTGGTTCAAATCTTCCTCTAAAGGACGTAAAATTTAGCCCCTTCCCTTACCTCCACTGGACAAAATTAAAAAAAAAATAAATCATATACCACATAGGTGTGTGCTTGAAATCATTTGCTTATTTATGGCTTTGTTGTTATTGAGAAATGTTGTTTTTGTGTTTGAATGCATATTATTGCTATTCTGGTTTATAAAATTGTTGAAGAAGTTTCACCATTATATCTCATGTATATTTGCCGAATCACAACGGATATAGTTATATTTAAACAGAAACAGTTATATTGCCCTCCCGAACTTAGTTATGTTCCCTCGCGTGGAATCATTCTGCATATTAAATACGTCGCTTTCGAAATTTACAGAGGCAGTTGCTACGCAAACGTCCAAAGTCCAGAAGACTCATTCGAGATTCAAGTTTCGAATACGAGATTCGAAATTCAAGATCCAAACTAACCAATCAAAAGCGGGTTCAATATTTGATTACTCCCCTTTGTTATTTTTTATTATTAAGGAATCGCTGAATATATTTATCAAAAAATTGGTCATTTGCTTAAATGATAATGCAAGAAAAATTGTATTATATATCAAAACAAAATTAAATTAATATTTGGTTTACATTTTGAAAAATATATATATAACCTTTTTTTTCTCATGAAACAAAATAGTAAATACGTATAAATGGAATATTATAATTATGCTCTTATCGTTGACTTGTGGAACAAGTGCCGGTAAGTTTAACTATTTTTTTTATCAGATCATAGCTGAGGGAAATATTGCATTTGATTATCATTTGATATGAAATATTATGAATCGACTCTACACTGCACAGTTATTTAAGAGTAGATATTTCATAACATTTATAAAGGGCATATTTGTATAGTGAGACTTGACTGCTGATTCGAATTGTGGCGTAATATTGTTTCACAAGTATATTTTAGTCATTGGCCATACGCTATGGTCAGAAACTAAAAATATAAAACCATAACGCAATAGTTATGCATCAAAATTAGATTCATCTACTTTATTTTAGTCCTACCTGGGTTTTTTATATACGATAAAATAAATACCGCATTAATTCTAATTCATATTGCCAATCTGTATTGTATGTATACTTTTTAATTAATTCAAGAAACCAAAGCCTTAGATGAAGATAAGTAATTAAATACTTGATTTTCATGTATTTCTTCCATCTGGAAAACGAACCCGATCTTTTGTGTATCAAAACCACGTTGCCTTTCAAGTTTTACAAAGTAACATTTTCAGTGTGTTTGGAAAAATGGGCAGGTGGGTGGGATTATTATTTATCTTTAGACACATTTACATGTCATCAACCCCGTAAAAATGACAATGCAAAATAATAAATACTCATGATATATGTATTATATTTAATATTTAAGAAACCATAACATAAATCGAAGTATATCTTGCTGATCAAAAATCCAATGCTTAATTTAATTTTTATTCTAATATATATTATACTATTTCTTGCATTTTATTCAATGATATGACTCATTGTGATTTATATTATTAACGATTTCTTGATAGTTAAACCACAATAAAGGGGGTAATCAAATGCTGAACCA
Organism: Saccostrea glomerata; assembly: GCA_003671525.1. NCBI lineage: Eukaryota > Metazoa > Mollusca > Bivalvia > Ostreida > Ostreidae > Saccostrea > Saccostrea glomerata. Next base: position 53,259 of record PRKT01001548.1, read on the forward strand.
GCTTTTGATTGGTTAATCTAGATGTTGAATCTTGAATTTCGAATCTCGAATGAGCCTTCATGGCTTTCGTATAAACGTTAACAATTCTGCAAAAATTAAAAAGTCGGGACAACGTCTGCAATTTGTTTATTTGAGTTCAGAGGAATTAGATATTTAAATTGCGGAGAAAAATCCTTTAAATGCAACAAAGGTTATCAACACAACCAGCATACTGAAAAAATTCTTTCATTAAACAGGACGGGGTATTTCAGAATTAAACTGTACGTACATGTACAGATAGTATTCAATAAATATGTTAGATGTTCGATATGGGTTCAATGTTTTAAAATGTTTTATACCATATATTACATGACTTTGTTTCGGGGAGTGATACCAGAATATTTGCCCCTCGATGACAGGAAAGCCCTGGGGTGGTATATATAATACTGCATCCTACAAGTTAGTGTACTTAAATAGATAAATTGAAATCATCACTTTGGTGTTCTATATATTCTTAGTATTAAATATGGCTTTGTTGTGCCAGAGAAGAATTTATTTGTATTTATAACAAAACTTAAGAATTAACTGTTCATTGTTTCAACAAGGATATATATTACAAGGAAAATTACATGTTTGAAAATATACAATAAATTCTAAAATACGAGGAGTTATCAAAAAGTACGCGAACTAATTGAATAATTTCAAAAAGAAATGGCATTGGAATTCAGTGTTAAAAATGTTTCAAAGTAGTCCTCTCCAAATTTAATGCGCATCTGCATCCATTCATTCCATGTGTGAATCACCTGATAAAGTCGGTCACGTGACATGCTCTTCAGCTTTATGTTACAGAAGCTTAAATGTGTTCTGACTCTTATGTTTCTTACTTTGCATGTTCTTTTATTTCCAACAATAATTTTCCATTTGAATGGTGACCATCAAAACCCAATACCTTTCTCTTTTGAGCGTGGTTTATTTCATTTGGAAAAATATTAATGCCTTCATTTTATAATATCTGATACGTTTAAAGTTTAAGGGAAACTATATTTTTGAGATTTGATAATTACCTGTATATTATTTTAAAGATATTCATCTATCTTTTTGACTGTATGTTGTCGATATTTTCTATCACATTGCTTAACAAAGGACTCGTCCCAGTTTGCTTTCACTTGTCAACAGAACAAATATCATTTTTAAAGATCTCCATTTCTTCACTTCAACAATCGATACAATTAATGAAAAATCTTCCTGCACGTCTTTTACTTTCATAAACCGTGTACAAAAATATTATAAACTTCAACAAAGAAATTTTCAAGATTAACGTTTCAATTTTCAGCCCTTTGTTTCTCGAATACGACTGAGTCACCCGCGCGGCGCAGTGGTTAGAGTGTCTGCTCTAGAGTTGCGAAGTAAGGAGTCAATCCTTACGTCGCGGTTCGAATCCAACTGTGGGATGTCGAGACCGGTCCTTCAGACGACACTGTATAAACCGAGGTCCCGTGTTGCAGTAGGTGCTGGCACAGAAAAGATCCCTCCCTGGTCAATGGCCTTAAGTGCCAAGTATAGGACAAAATTTGCAGCTCCATGTGAGTAAAAAAATCTCGAAGGGAAGTTAACAATATACAATCAATCTATCAATCAAACGACTGAGTCAACTAAATAATCTACGTTTTGACGTCATTTTCAAGAGAAAAAAAACGCCCCTTTACATCTGCAATTAATAGAACATGTTATTGACTTTATGTCTGCCAAAGTTCATTTTGATATGAATAGTGGTTTTGCAAATAGCAATACTTCGCGAACTTTTTGATCACCCATCGTAAAATTATACAAATTACTATTTAAGCAATACACGTCTGTTTTCTCTAATCAGTGGTTTTTTTTCAACAGATTCAAAAAATTGTGAAACTTTGAAACGTTTCTAATAGCAGTCAGATTAGAAACTGATACTTTCTCGTTTAGAAGTTTTTTTTCGTGAAAATTATATGCCTTATCTCATTACTTAATTATCATTCAAAAGGGCAAAGTGCATCGGTTGAACAATTCTGAGTGCCTCTATCCAATTTATAGGCTGTGCCAGGTTGGGTTGAATTGTTTTATTTGTTTTAGAGTGGAAGGTATGGTTAAAAGTTTACGACGATGGCATACTGAAAATAAATTTTAATTAGAATTTTTATAAAAAGGTATAACAATTTCATTTTTTACTAATGCAATGAATTACAAATATTCAATTCTTAAAAGGTTCCACGTGCACAAACAACGCAACGGTGTATAACCAAGAACTAGAACCAAGATGTCCATCGTCCTTGGGGGAAGTCCTGTCCCCGTACGTTAGAGGACTGTATGGCTTCGTTGCCATAATCATGTTGTTGAACTTGCTGATAGCAATCTACACGTACGTAAACATTCAAAATCCCATAGAATATTAAATGATTGATAATCAAAAGACTTAAAAATATTTTTTTGGAAAATGTCATGTCTAAACATGTTGGATTTTTTTTCCCAGAAAAGCATATGAAAAGGTGGATAGTAAATCGCAGATAGTTTGGTCACAATTACAGTACGAATTCCTTGAAGAATATACAATCAGAACAATTTTTCCTGTGCATTTAAAAGTTTTCTGCTTATTGGGGCCTGTATCTTTCATCGTACAATATGTGATAAACTTTTGTCTTAAAAACGAAAAGGATTACAAAGAAAACTATATAAGAGGTAACTGATGAAGGGCTTTATATCTGTCTTGAATATTTTGGTTTTATGAAAAAGATATAGTTTTCTACTAATTGTTTTATTAAGACCATTTTCATTCACTTCAAATAACTTAAATGGTGAAAAAATATGAATAAGAAAGATTTTTTTTTTCAATTACAGTTCTATTTTTTGACAAAAACTTTGATGATCTGCAATCAGAAACAACCGAGGAAGAGATAGATGGAATGTTAGAAATGCAAAGGTCTGTTTGAAAATAACTTTAGTATTTACAGCATAATTCTTCATTCACACATAAACATAAAAACAAACACTCAAGTACTCTGAGGATCACAAGTATATAGCTATGGGAAGCAGAATTGAATTTGATATCATATAATTATATTAAAAAAGCATCATATACGTTTAATTTTTTTAGTACTCGATATTAGATTTCAATGCATTCAAAACAATAGTTTTGTATTTCTTGATGCTTTAGAGAAACGAAACATTGGATATTAGAAGAAAACTCAGCAATGGTAAGAACTACGCTTAAATCTTCTATTAAGAGGCAGTCCAACGAAAAACCAGGCAGTATTTATATTATTTAATAATATTTAATATTTAAGAAACGATACATGAAGAAAATTATTACACAAAACATATATAATTTATTTTCAAAATATAATTCATTTTGGCATTCAAACGAAATATTTAGAATAGAATTGGCTCCTTCACTCAGGATGAATCCACGCTTCATTGATGTATCAGTGACATCATATATACTGCGTCACAATAAAATACATTTGTACATGTAGTTACAAATTAGAAAAAAAAGATATTTGTAAATTCTTTGCGAAAAATTGTAAAGAAAAAGATTTTTAAAAAAATGCTTTATCGTTTTCTATTTAATAAATAATAATTACTCCACATATTTGATTATTCTAAATGTTCAATAATATTTAAATATCAAAACATATCTTATACACGGATATCTTAACTATATTAGGTTCTGATAATTAATTTTATACATGTCCGAGGACTCATATTTTTAAACGGGTTTACTAGGATATGCGTAAAAATAATCAGTAAACATTTCATATAAAAGTTGGAATCAATGATGAATGTTTTAGATTTACACAACGTTTAATTCAACGAAGTTCAGATGTTTACCTCATGGCTTTTGTAAAAACTGAAATATATTCATCTATGCAGAGTCAAATGAAAGTCCCATTTAAACAGGTCTGAACGATTTCTAAATAAGGAAGTCATGAACGATAACCGTGAATTGCTATTAATACACAGAATAAACAAGGCACTAATCCTTCTGACCAATCCGATAACAGCATTAAGACAAACCCATGAGAGAATAAATGAAACACGTGGTTTTTAAGTTTTTTTGCTCAAAAGATTTTTTTAAAACAAACTTTTTGTTAACTTTATGCGAATTTGGGAATAATATGATATTTATGACAATTCTACCGTGAACAAACACGACTTGAGAGCTTGGAATACGTTTTAAGTGGGATTAAAAAATCTGTATCTAGGAGTTAGCAATCTGAAAAGTTTACCTTCGTTAAAAAATTGATATAAATACGGTAAATTTTAAGTTTTTAGAGCCTGACATAAAAATCTTATCGAAAAGATAACAGTCTTTATTATTTTTGAGTGTTTATTACTCAATACTAGTAGTCCATGCAGTTTCTGATATGCGAGGTAAGATATTGGGATAAAACGTATTCGTGTATAATTACAGGATTCTCTTTTCTCCATGTTAAACGCCTTTCCTTATGGCCATTTAAAGTCTGCATAGCTAAGTATTCGGTGCTCAAGAAACCCGTGATAATGCAAAACTATATGTGTATACTCCACACGATAAACACTTGTTTGAGTTGATCTATACACATGGAATTTAAGCATTATCGATGAAAATCGGACGGCTAAGCAAAATTATATTTACCGTCATATAATATATTCTGGTAAATGTTATAATTGAACTTGATAAAAACTTGCTGTTGCGATCTATACCTCTGTAAACGATTACATTCTATTGTGCATTATTTTTTTTTCTTTACCGAGATAAAAATGTCAAGGTTGTTCACGGTAAAAATATGGGAAATACCTTATTCTTCAAAAGTTTTCATCTTACTTCTACATATTTTTTGTTAAAAAAATCTTTTTGAGCAAAAAAACAAAAACACGTGTTATCTTTTTGTTCTTTTAAAATATGTTTTGGGGTGTGTAAAAATGCTGTTGTCTGATTGGACAGAAAAATAATTACGTGTACTTGATGTACATTTATAGCAACTTTCGGTTATCGTTCTTGACTTCCATATTTAGAAATCGTTCAGACCTGTTAAAACATCGACTTAAAACTTTAGGAAAATGAATATAAAGAGTAGGGTTTTTTTTAACATAAGATGTTAAACACATATTAGGGCTATGTCTCGTATTTAATGTCGATAATGTTCATTTTAATGCAAAACGAATGGGACCTTAATTTGTGCGAAAAAACCATGTGAGCTTAGAAAATGCATTGAGCTGTATAGTATTTTTTTTAATACAATTTCGGTCGGGGTCGGTTTTATTTCGGAAAATTATAATCAAAATTGGTAAATTCGTATTCTTTTATTTCTTACAATATACCTGGTCCCACTGATTTTTATTGAGTGACTCAAAAGTTTGTATTTTATATTCACAATAACATAAGAAAACAAATCTGCCCTTGTAATGTATTGGGTTTTATAACGTAATTAAAATTGGATATTGAATTTAAACGGTTACTTCCTACACTCAAATTTGTACCATACGTTTTTTTCTAAAGAAGTATCCATTGGAGTCTTATTCATTCATAAAAAAATTAGAGTCTATGCTATGAATTATATCGACACACCCAGCTTTTGAGTAACTGTTACAAATAAAACAAAATAAAAACGAAGTATTTTTTTACCCTCATGTTGACTTCTTTGTACTTAAAATCTAGGACTAGAGAAGCACTAAAATATTTTTGATGTTGTAAACACTTGCTTTAATACCGGTAAGTCTACATGCAAAATCCATGACATGCGATGTGCCACCCAATACCCTTTTTTCGGTGGACTGTCTCTCAAAATCATATTTGAAGTACGTTTTGTTTTTGCGATTTTTTCTCTTGACATGTAAAAATTGAAATTAAAGAGAACATAACGAAAAATCTTTCATTTTAAAATCATACAATAATTATGTTTTAAATTTGATAATCATCTGATTTTATTTCACCTTCAATGATAGCCAGAAAAAAAGACTGAACACGAAATAACAGAAGTAAAGACAGAGGGGGCATTATCCCTTTGTAAAGATGTAAGTGCTTATCTTAGAGAAATGTGTATGATTTATTTTAGCCAAATGAATGTGTCATTTCTAATATATTTACATTCGCTTTGTTTTTCTAGTAAGCCAACTGTGAAATTGATTTGAAAACCATTTTCGTGTATACATACTCACGCGTAGAAATATACACGGAGAAACGTGCGTTAACGTGACGTCACAATAAGGCTGCAGCGACCTTAGTAAAAATGAAACGATATAGGACAGCGAGAAATTCAAATAATGAGTATATTTTAGTTGCCCCAAACATGTAAAATGTAAATATAAGGAATGTTTTAAGTTTAGTGTGAATTATTCGTGTGTGAATCACACAGACTTGCACGTAGGCATATCTAACATGAAGCGCTAGCGCGCTTCATTAAATATGTCTACGTGACAAGTCTGTGTGATTCACACACCAATAACTCACACAAGCTTAAAAACATTCCTTAAATATATTGCAGTAATTAAATGATAATATAGGCAGAGTGCATTTATCTAAATAATGTTATGATATACAATGATCATATTTAAATGTAGAAGGTAAGTAACTAAACAATAGTTTGGTAAAAGAAATCCTGTTTGAAATTACTTTTGTTTGACATCCCTCTGAAGAAAAATCTTAATGAAAAGGTATAATCATATGAAGGTCTGAAATTTAATTTGTCCTATAACCCAGTTATTATAAAAGCGTTTGGATTTCTTCAGAACATTTTAATGCAACATATTTTGTGCTTGTTTTAATTGCCTTATAGAGTTGAATATTGTTCATTTCATCCAAAATTTAATTATACTGTATAAATTAATTTTATTTTAATAACATATAACACAAAATATCTTTTAAAAGAACAAACCCGTATATATATGACGTAATCAATATTCTTGCATGATTCCATTTTCCTTATTAAAGCGTCCCATGTTTATACCTCACATGCAAATGAACATGTAAATTATCATACATTTTGTGATTGATTAAAAATTTCAAATCAGTTTAAATGGAACAGTATTTTTATTATTTTATACAGATTCAATCCATCATGACAGAATTGAACATCATAAAGGTGTGTTAATGTAGATGAGTTTAAGGAAATTCAAATGTCTTATTTATACTTATACTTAATATCTATAATGAGTAAAACATACATGTTGTGAAGGTGCTGAATATAAATAAAACTCATAAACTTATACATTCAGTATATTCATATTCTCAAAACACTCAAAACAGTGGGTTTGAAAAATTAAAAATATGTATTAAATTGTTCGAATTGATAAGATTATTATACATTGCCTAAATTTAAAAATTTGAGAGGAAAATAAACATCAAAAAACGATAGACAATGATAATGAAAGCAGGACATTAAAAAAAATTTACTTTAAAAGATTTTAATTTTTTTCACAGTTTACTCAATCACTGTTATATTTTATGAATTACACACATCAGAACTAGTTGTAGAAGATTTAATTTTTAGTTTTGAAATTTTTTCTCAACATATTTATACCCCCTGCTTGAAAAGTAGGAAGTGTATATTGTAATCGGTATGTCCGTCCGTCTGTACGTCCGTCCGTTTGTGAGTTGTTTCCTTACGCTCTGGGGTACCCATCTCTTATCCGCAATTGTATGTTATATGCAAAATGTAATAAAGATTCTGTGAAAGTTTCAATAAATTTCACTCAGTTGTATAAAAGGAGTTGCGGATAAGAGATAAAGCGTAACAGAGAGACAGACGGACGGAAGGCAAATCCCGATTTATATATACCCTTCCACTTTTCAAGCGGGGGTATAATAAATGAATTCGATGCTACGTAGACACCAGCCTGAGGTTGGTTTCTCTTTTCTATCGCGATTTATAGTGATTTGATTATCAAGGTCGAGAATATTGCCGGTGATCTATTTTTCTGTATAATTTTCCCGTCTGTCAGTCCTGTATGTCGCGAGCTTTTTTCTAGCCTGTAGGGTTTCATGTGCATGTAATCATAATTTACCTAAATTAAATTAAAAATACACGTATTTTTTAATTTCATTTTTATTTTCAATAGTCTAAATGCGAGGTCATAAAATGGTTCTGATTGAAAAAAAATGTCGATGCCTTAACATTTCTCTTGAATATGATCGCATATTATAATTACACAGGGTATCATTAGATATAATTAATTAAGATTGGAGTTATAGTAATAAAATTGTTTTGTTTTATTTTATGCCCCCGTAAACGAAGTTTCAGATATATAGTTTTTGTTGTTGTTGTCTGTCTGTGTGTCTGTCTTTATCTCTGTTTGTCTGTCTCTCTGTCTGACTAGCTGTCTGTTTTTCTCTTTGTCCGCAAAAACGTTAACCTTGCACTTAACTTTTGATTAATTAGAGCCATGACTATCATACTTCACAAGTTTTCGTCACATGTGCATTTCTTGTGACAAGACCTTTCTTTCTGTAACAACAAATTTGACCTTTTGATATTGGAGTTTGACCCACTTTTACATGAAAGTTTAAAACTTCTACTTTGGCCATAGCAATAGATATCAGGGCATTTATTCTTCACATACTTATTATTTGTTGAAATACCTTTCATTGGATACCAACGACCTTCACCCTTTGACCTTAATCTTGGAGATTTCCGAACTTGCGAAAATACCTTAACCTCGGCCATAACCTTTTAACAATAAGGGATAGGGTTTCATACTTCATATATGTAATTTTTATGAAAAGACCCCCATTTCATGCTAAGAATTTAGACCTTTTGACTTTGACCTTTGAGTTTGACCTACTTTTAAAAAGCAAATAATTACATAACTTTTAAATGGTTAAGGCTACTGCTTTCATATATTACTTATTTAATTCTTGTGTCAAGACATTTCATTTGATAACAAGAACTTTGACCCTTTAACCTTGACGTTGGAGTTCGACCTACTTTAAAAAAAAATACTTTGGCCATAACTTCTGAAGGGTTGGGCTAGGGCTTCCATACATAAGTACTCTACATGTATGTGGCGAGACCTTTCATTGTATACATATTTCTTTGGCTTTTGACCTTGGAGATTTTTGTACCAGTTACTTAATATTGAAAAAAAAAACCTTTAACATTGGACTACTTTCAAATTTCAAAATTGTTTTCCAGTGAGAATTCCCAACTTTTAGTACCAATTAATTAAATTATTAATTAATTAATCAAATTTGCATTTAAGAAAAGTTTAATCTTTGCTACGTTGTCATACGGGGGCATCAGTTGTAACAAACACAAGAATTGTTTTCAAATTTTCAACATTTATTTTTTAGACTTTCTGTGCATCCAATGGAAGCTTTAATTCTCTGAAGAGGTCGAATAGTTATTCCTAACTTTTTAAGTTACATCTGACATTAATTTCGAAGATGAGAAAGTAAAAAAGAAAAACAATTTCTATTCATTACCAACTTAAGTAAAAGATAAGAACAATACAGACCCTTATCACACACTGCATCAGCCCTAGACACTAATATCAGCAAGAGGACCAAAGTATCGGTGGCTGGAAATGGTTAAAAATATGTTTAATTATGTTAATTTAATGTTAAGTAATATTTCAAAAATACATTACAAATCAACTTTAGAAAAAAAAATTGTACATGGACTTTTAAAATGTATAGAGCTTATAATCTTACACAGCTTGGGTGTGTTTTTATTTCTGTGTCAATTGCTTGATTCGTTATTTGAAACAATCTTTTGTCAATCGCATGACCATTTCATTCAAAAAGTTAGACATAAGAAAATATGTACCCTTTTGACAATCATATGTGTACTATCACGCGTTTTGTTTTTGATGTTTTTTATGCACCCGGATCGATAAATACAGAGCGTATATTGTCTTGGTCCTGTCTGTCTATCTGCCTGCCTGTCTGTTTGTTTGTTTATCTCGAACTTTAACCTTTACAATAACTTTTGAACCATGAAAAATAGAGACTTCATATTTGGTATGCATACTCCACAAATTACCTTATTTCAAATGACATCAAGGTCAATGACCTTGTGACCTTAACTGTAGACTATATGCTAAAAATATTTTTTTCTGCAAACTTTAACCTTTACCATAACTTTGGAACCATGAAAGATAGAGACTTCATAATTTGAATGCGTATTCCACTAATCTAGTTCTACCAATTGACATCAAGGTCAACAACCTTGTGACCTTGACTGTGACCTATATGCTAAAATTAGCTTTTTGAACCCTCACTATAACTGTTGAACCATGAAAGATTGAGATTTCATATTTTGTACGCATACTCCACAAATCAAACTCTTTCAATTGATAACAAGGTCAGTGACCTTGTAACCTTGACTGTGACCTTAATGCTAGGGATATTTTTTTCGGAACTTTGTAACCACCGGACGCATAGTGTTTCACAAACGCAACTTGTTTTTTTTACTGGGAATATGGCATTGATACATATCAGCCCGGCATGGCTAATACAGCTATTGTGACGTCATTAAAACTTATTTTAAGTATGTTGAAGCACTGAAGAATTTGTAGTTTCCATTTGAAATAAAATAATATATAATCATATTCATATCCAATTTGTGTGGATAAAGAAAAAAAAATTATATTTCCAAAAATTGCTTTATGTCGTCATTTTATTATATATTTTTTTTTTTTGCCTTTTTGGAATTCATATTATGTGTTTTTCACCTCTAACATAAGTTCTATTATATAAATTGGTATGGGTGTTATTAAATTATTTTATGTGTTTCTTATTCTGTGATATTGCATGTATATATATTTGAAAGAAGCAATAATGCTTTAAGGTTGATTACAAAAAATGCTTGATGTGCTTTAATCATATTGTAATGATTGGAAATTATCTGTAAATATAAGTAAAACTAATGTGCATTTTAATTATGTTACTCGTCTGTCTTTGTTTGATACTTATGTAAGTAGTATTTTGAATAATGCAAGTGAAATATTGGGATTCGATAAAGGTGATGCTAAAGAGATAATACGTTTAGAATATCTTAAAATTTTGTTGAAAGTGAAAAAAATACTTCGTCATTGATGATTTATAATGAACTTGGTCGCTTACCTCTTTTTATTGAAAGAAAAGTTCGTATTACAATGTTTTGGTTTAAACTATTGAAGTTTGAAAACTGCATGTATTTTGAAAAGTATTTACCAAGATATGCTTGAAAGAATTTAGACAAGTTCTTGTACAAGACATAATTGGTTACTTAATGTAAAATACTTATTATTTTCAGTAGGATTTGGAGATGTTTGGTATTGTCAAAATTACAAACAAAAATATATTTTTAAAAATTTTCAAACAAAGATTAACTGACTGTTTTCAACAAGAATGTTTTTTTCTTCGTCTCCAAAGTGTTTTGTGTATAGATATTTAACATATAAACTGTGCATGCAATCCTATTTAATGAAACCAATTCCATCCAAGTATATTCAATAGATTACAAAATATAGATTAAGCGCACATTTATTAATGATTGAGAAGGGAAGATTTACTCATATTCCTAGGGAGAATAGATTTTGTTTTTGTTTTCAGATGAAGCGCAGGGGGATAAGGAAGCATACAAAATATTCTACCTTGGCTAAATCAGTGCTGCATTATGACGTCAATTTCAGAAATCATCTTTTCGTAATATTGGTATTGATGTAATTTAACTCTAGAAAATTGTTAGAAACGTCTAAACATTAACAAAAATAAAATGTTTGTATTTTGTTATGCTGTAACAGTCATTATGATTGAAATCTACCACCGATGACTTCATATGTGTACATCAAGTAACTTGGAAATTGATCATGTCGTGTAAAGAGAATTTGGCTAAGAGAGCATGTTCAAAGATACGTAAAATGGAGTTTAAAAGGAAATATCGGAAGCATTGTGTTAAATTCTTCTGGATTTCAATTAATTAAACATGTATTCTAATTCATTTTCATTGCTTATATTCTCTTTCGAAGATATATTACGTATCCCGGTGGGCCTATCGTCCGTCATTCTTTACCAAAATATGCAACAGAACAACAATAAGCTGGATATTTCAAAACATACGATTTGTACAGATTGAAAGTTTGCGCTTTGACAAACTTGAAAAGTGCTGCTAGAATCCTGAGTTAAGCTCGGTTGTACGAAAAATCCCGATTCATATGCATAAATTCAAAACAAAGGGTAAGGTTTCGTGCGAATGTGTGGAATAAATATTTTAAGGACAAGATAGTGGGATTCTAGCAGCACGTTTCAGACAAAATAGATGTTTTTCAGCTATATTACATACTCAAAGAAATTATCAAACTCCGGGATATTGTTGTTCTGTAAGCCTTTTTATTAAGGAAAATTTTGCTATTAATAGAAGTCACGTGATGCCGTGACGCTGATGCACGCTTTTGCGTTAGACAAGCTTTTATCTGAATGCAATAGTAAATTACAGTATACTTTTATCAGTGGTTTTTGGTAATTGATTAAACTAATTTTCTTCAAAAAGTCTAAATTTCCCGAGAAAGTACTTATATGCTTCCTTAAGATACCCGCGAGGTTGAAGACGGCTATCATTTTATTTTAAAATATCCACTTTATCATGAGTACAGGAAAATGTATATTAGAAAGTAGTATTGGTTATAGACCTAGCATGTATAAACTATTACAATTATTATCAACTGAAAAAGTGAGTGAACTTTGTAATATAGGGAAATTCCTCCAAAAAGCAGAAGCACTTAGAGATTTACATTTGTAAACTTAGTATTTTTTCTATGTTTGGTTGGAAATATTGTAAACAACAAGCAGAATTAACTGAAAAGAAGTATATATTAATACATTTATGTATATTAATTCTGTGCTTTACATCCTGTATTCTGTAATTATGTTATCTGATAAGTCATATGACTTAAGGAATAAATAAACAAACAAACAAAGGTGGAATGCCATACCAACTTTCCTTTATAGATCTTTGAGTCATCCTTTTTAAACAATGATTTCAGCACTGAAAGGCCGATATTAGCTCTTAATTAATTTATATGAATTTGAAGAAAGTGAAAAAAAATTATTTATATCCAAATAAGTTGTTTTCGAGATAAAAGTTTGCTGTAAATGCATGTATCATAGGAATATCTAAGAAAATGTGTAAAGAAAGGCAGGTAAGACTTTTTAATTTTCTTTATAAAAATTATTTATGAATATAAAACACATAATTTGTGAATATTTTTTAAACCTATGGTTAAAAACACCATAAAATTAGTCACAACTGAGGACATGTTTGTCAATCATATTTAAAGAACAAATTGAATTGAAATTAAGAAATTTTAGAGAAATGATTTTTTTTTAATATTTGAACCTAACCTGATCAATGAAGGATATGGATATAACGAACAGTATTCAATCTCAACGTCCATTAAACAATATACAAAATAAGAGCAGAGCAAACACGGACCTCCGAAACATCAGAGGTTGGATCAGGTGCCATGGATGAGTGAGCATCCCCTGCCGACCGGTCACACCCGCCGTGTGCTCGTTGTCATAATCAGGAAATAACGGAAAAAATCCGTCGTCAATTCAGTGTATAAATAATGGACTAACAATTGGTATGAAAAACGTCAGTCAGCATTTCATTCAATGAAACCGATCCCGATCAAAATTTATACAAAATGTATAAAATGCTTATTTATTGCCTCGTCATATATTTACAATGAAGAAATCTATTTTATTGTCAAGTTCAATAATGTTTTAACGCTTATTACACCTAATCAGACTAGTGTTCATGGGAAAATATTATTTATTTCCAATAATTGTACAAATTTGGTTTGGATCGGTTAAATTTTGATTGGGATTGGCCAAAATTTAAAAAAAAAATAATTTCATTAAAATTTGGCCATTTCGTTTCAATTTCTTTTATAAATATTATTAATGAACATGTTCTTCCCAGTTGTGACTAGTTTTAAGAAGATTTTAACCACAAGTTAAAAAACTATTCACAAATTATGTGTTTTATTTTCATAAATATTTTATTTAAATTTTTGTAATATATTTACGGCTTCTCTTTACATATTTTATTAGGTATTCATGTGATGCATTCATGTACAACAATTTTTTTTTTAAAACAAAGGATCTAATTTAAATATAATTATTGTTTTTCATATTCTTTGAAAATATAAAAAAAAAATCATATAGAAAAAATTTGAGCTAATGTCGACTTTCATTGCTGAATCCAATGTTTAAAGAGGTTGACTCAGAGATCTATAAAATAAAAAGTTGGTGTGACATTCCTCCTTAAGTGGAAAAGAAGTACTTGTACACACAAGTAACCTGAAGATGATACTTAGATTTCTACTTGACAATATCTATCAGGTTTTAAAAAACCTGGCTCCGGGGCCATAAAACTTAGCCAGCTCACTTTTGAGCTCAAAATGTGAGACGGTCTAGTTTTTTGGTCTCAGTCTCACGTTAGGTGTGCCATAAAAATTTGCCGTCTCTGTCTCAGTCTCACTTTCTTGGTTTGTTCTCACTTTTGAGCTCAAAAAGTTAGACCTCACAAAAGGTGACTAACTTCATAATTTTTGGTCTCACTTCCAATATAGCGTCTTCGGCAGCGAGATTGAATATTTTCAACATCATACAGCGAAGGATGAATGGATGTTGCCCACTGTTCAGGTCTCTACCTTGTGTCAAAGAAAAGTGAAATGTAAAATAAACATTCACTGATAATACTATACACCACTGATAAATCCATAATATATTTATAACTATTAAATAATTATTAGTGATTAAAAGAGACAATGAGATAAAAATAATGTGTGTGGGAAGCTATTAAATATTATACAAATATTAATTACCGTAGTAAAAGAACAGGAGAAAAAAATCATTTAACGTCCACTCTGAAAACGTTGTTGAAAACGTGACGTTATTATTAATCTGTTAAAGTATCTTTGATAAAAACGAAGAATATACCTACTTAGAGTAGACGTGGGACCATAAAAATTTTTAATTGACAACTTCTAACCTTAAGGAGGCTGGCGGGTCAACAATTTAATCCCAAATTAACCACCAGATTTAACTTATTTTTTTAGATATGGTATATTTAGCTGTCAACTATCATTTGGCAAAGAAAAAATTCATGTATTTTAGTTTTAAAATTTTATCATTTTGTATATATAATCTTTATATGGAGCTCTCCTTTTAAAGGAGATTGAAATAGTCTAAAAATGGCTGCCACCCCCTAGCCTCGTTAATCTATCAAAATCCGTGAAAAACTCAAAATGCATAAAAATTGCCATAAGGACCCTTTTCCCATGGGCGTAATCATTTATATTACGTACGTATTTATATATTTATAATATAAAACATATAAAATGAGAACCTTTAAATACAATGTCAAAAATCTTGCTTTAGCAACGTGTTTGTCAATTATTTACCTTTATTTAGAATATTTTCACATGCTCAGCTGAAAGACATCCATTCATTTTTTTTTAAACAATTATTTTCTCAAACAAAATATTTTCTAGTAATCCATGCAAGAGTCATTTATTTGCCTGTAGAAATCATTACAAAATTATGGTAATTTAAACATTGCTCTCGATGTGTCAAGATTTTATCATAAAATGATATATCTTTAGTTACCATATATGTGAAAATTATTATTTTTTAATTATATCAGGTACAACAATACGCTACCTAACTGCTACTGCAGTTAAAAAAATGCGAATCGTTTTTCCAATTTAACTTCCTATATACTAATTCCATATATGGCAAGAAATTGGTACTGGGTTTTTAGGTGATACCTTTGTACCCTAGGGTACACCCCTATTAAATGTATGGAGAAAAGGTTACAAAAAGGGTACAGTACAAAACCATAGGAAAATGAAAGTAGAATTTTTTCCAAGATATCTTTGAGTCACTAAGGTACAGTGGGTACAATGGGTACAGGTGGATTGTTTTCATTGGCTAATAACAGAAGAGTACACGCCCACTCATTACCTGTCTGAATAAGGAATCAGTTACCTGTAGTCTGCCTTGAGGGTAATTGCTACTTGCTACTGACCGCTACCTGTTGTTTTCATAGTGACAAACTTTTGTTTTTACAGTGATTAACTGTTTTATTAACTGTTTTAATGTGATTGACTGCCGTTCTCATAGTGGTGTTTTCATAGTTAGTATCTGTTGTGATACCTGGATTAAATGCCAAATGGGTAAGTTTTAGCTACTTTTCAACTTTTTTAGTTATGTGAATTCTTGGGGTAAATTATAAAACACTTAAGTAAATAAAATGAAAAATAAAAGAAACATTGTAAAAACATGCTGATATTTGAATTTTTACAATTTTTCAAGAATAAATTAATCAAGGTTCCTTCTTTGGAGATGTCCAACAACTTTTTTTATTATTATTATTAATTATCAATCATATAAATTATTTATCTTTACTGTGGAAAGGTCATTGTAAAAATAAATAGTATCAAAATTTTGATATTAACTTTTATGAATTTGTTATTTTATTTTCAAAAGAATTAAAATTATCAATCATGTAATGTTATTAATTCAGGTATTTCCATCCACACATATTTTTTTTCAAACTGCATTTCCTAAATACCAAAAATTTATTTAAGTATTGACACTGGAGTAATTAAATAAAAGTAAATGTCAGCATAGTTCTAGTTCTGTTGCTTCTTCCGAAGAAATTGTTACTAGATATGTGAAACCCATGGAAAGCAGGGAAATGAAAGCATTTTAATTACACAATATGTACAAAAAAAGAATATGCCTGAATACAATAGTGGAATAAGTACCCTTGATAACCTGTTTAAAGTATGTAGATGAGTAAATACAGAAAGTAAAAAGTCCTGAAATTATTTTACACAACAATTATTTGTATTAATTAATTGTAAGTATCTTAAAATGAAAGCATTCATCCAAAAGATATATTTCTAATTGATATGATTTCTGTAGGATTTCTGGGAGAGAAAAAAATAATTTGACATCATTATAAGGAGGGTGGAAGTCTAAAGTGTAATCTTCACTATTATCATGATTATTGTTAACATGACAAATATTTCTTTTGTTAAAATAATTTTAAAATAGCTCGAAAATAAATGACACATTTATTAATAAGCTTATGATGAACATGATTAGTGTCTTTTACAAACAACTTTGATATGTGTTTTTTTTTTAATTATCACTTATTAAAAACTAATTTTATAATGTAAATAATCATGATAGTTCATTTATTGTAAGCCATTCTGATATCTTATACTGTTATTGTTTGCATTTAATTAGCATTCCTCTCATTAAGAAAACCATTACTTATATCCTGAAAAACTCGGAAAGGAATGAAGAATAAGAACCATTCTGAAATTTCTATTCATCATTCCTATTGCAGTGTATCTTCTAAAACTAGCTTCTTGTTTATTAAAATAGAGAACTTTGGAGAATAAAGAAACAATTCCTGGTTTGAATGG
>PRKT01001549.1:0-14249 GCA_003671525.1 Saccostrea glomerata
ATAATTTATGTTCTTTTTAACAAATGTGTACATGTATTTACATTTATCATTGATTAACCTTAAAAGTATGATTAATGAATGAATTTAATCAGAATCTCAAATACTCATTTAATATATTTCTTTATTTAAGTGGCACCTCAATGTCTAGAGCTTTATAAGAATACACGTATTCTCATTTATGTATAAATCCATGTCTAGCGTGTCCCCCTGGATCCTGGGGACACAACTGTGAAAACTCGTGCCCGAGCGGAAGTTACGGGTATCTGTGTGTCAAAATATGCAAAGATTGCACTACTTCCGAATGCCATCCAGTCTATGGCTGTAAGAAGTTAAGTATGTATTTTCATATCTATAATTTTGTTTCCAGTAGTAGAACTAGGTTTTTTCAATGCTGATAATTTTTTCTTTTAAATAAATATAGAAAATTCAAGCCTCAAGACAACACTCCTCCTTTCTACATACAGTGAGAAGTCTTCACGGATATTCAAAAATACGATACATTCTTCTCCACACGTTTCTTTGTCCCCTTTGACTCATGTTTCAATTTCCACTCGCAGATCCACTCCATCTTCAAAAGTGAGAGCGACAATGATAATTATGTTTTTATCGCAGAGAGTGGTTCTATAAAATTCTTTTTTTTTCATCCTCATAATTCAAGTTGAAAAGAAAAAATATATAAAGAAACGCTATCCGTGTAAAAGATCATGCTAAAGAAACACAAAGAAAAGACTGACATTGAATTGAACGCAAGAGGATCTAAAATTGATATAAAGAGAAAAATACGCACAGTATCAGAAGCCTTGCCATCTAACACTTTTAACAGACACAAATTCTCTCTCTCAAGGTTATGCTAAAATACGTGTTTAGAGCCAAAGATTGATTAACATCAGTATAGTTAAAGTGACGTCAACAAAACAACTTCCAGTAAAATGCATATACATCCTAAAAAAGAAGAGTTGGAGAGCCTTCCAAAAAGACCACAAAGGAAGCAGATCATTCTCACAGTACTGTGACTCAGTACTCAGTGAACACTTCTAAAATGACGTTTACAGATACATGTAAACATCTTAAAGGAACTGTGAAACAAAGCAATTATTCTTATTTAGATGTTGTTAATGCTAGGAATATCTGAGATATCTTAATAAAAGAAGGATATTGAGATAATTATTATTTTTAAAATAATAAAACATGTTTTTAAAAAGCATCATTTTTTTTTACAGCATACGGGATGTATAAAACGCTTTTTAATCAATTTTTTTAAAGAAATTCAAAGGTTGTGAACTATATTTTGCACACACAAAGGTCAAACGTAAAAAATAAATCGAATGTTAAATATTTTTTTGGTTATTTTCAAAATTCAAGCTGTTAATGTCAAATTAGGGTGTCTGAAAAATCCATAAACATAAAAATAGTTTTAAGTCCCTTTTTATATCAGAGAATAAATGCTTTTTCATAATTTTGAAGTAAACATATAGATGAAGGATATGGATATAACAAACAGTATTCAATATCAAAATCCATTAAACAATACAAAATATGAGTAGAACAAACACAGACCTCCAAAAAGGTGGGGTCAGGTGCCATGGATGAGTGAGCATCCCTCCTGACCGGTCACACCGTGTGATCCTTGTCATGATCGGGAAATAACGGAAAATCCGTCGTTCATTCAATGTATAAATAATGAACTAAAAAAATTAGCATGAAAAACGTCAGTCAGTGTATGTCTCGATGATAAATTGTATTTGCTAACAAGGTCATTGTAACCGACCAAAAACTTACAAAATGATGACTTTAAACGAGACTGCTGATTTAAAAATAATAGTAGCATTTGCAATATTTTTATTTTAAAGATTGTAATATTTTATAACGTTATTTTAAATATAGGTTGCAGGGTTAGAAAGGGAATATCAGAAGTCAAATTTGAACAGAGTTTTTTCTTCCATTGGGAGATCCTTTCACAGACACCTTTGTGAAATTTTCGTTTTTGACAAACGAGAAATAGATTAATGCCACGGATTGTTTCAAATAAAAAAAATCAGTTCTGCATATGGAGTTTTCTAGTTGATTTAAAAATGCAAATATTACGGACGCCCATTTCGGACCTATAAAAATATTTTTGAGATTTGATATAACGAATTGTCGAATTTGTTATGACGAATTTAATTCATTATAACAATTTCTTTGAATTCGTCATAACAATTTTAATATGTTCTTTCAAACATTCATGATAAAAGGTAAATCGTTAAAAAAAATCAAATTCGTTTAAACAAATTCTTAAGTTTGTTATAACAAATTAAATTCGTTTAATCAAATACAATAATCAAGACCTTTAAAAAAAAATACATAAATTCGATATTACGATTTGTCGAATTCGTTTGAACGAATTTTATACGTAATTACAAGTTTTAGAATCTGTTAAAACGAGTTTCATTCGTATTAAAAAAAATTTGAATTCGTTATAACGAAATCAACAAATTTGCTATAAGAGATTAAATTAAATTAAATTCGTTAAAACAAATTCGACAATTCGTTATATCGGATTCAAAAACATTTTTGATAGGTCCTAAATGAGCTTCCGTACGATCGCGATTTATAACTACTGTTAGTTTATTTTTGAAAGTTGGACAATTTGCATTAATTAAACAGCACCCCTCATGAACAATTAATATTTGACCTAATGCTACTGGGCACAGGGAGGACGGATTGAATGCTGACTAATTTTTAAGGGGTCAAAGGTTATTACCGACTGCAAATCAATCGGCGATTCTCTTGATAGTGTTTTATTTTCATTGCCAAAGTATTAAGGCATACCTTTTATTAACTAAATTTAGTAATACTTGAAGAAAGATTTATAAAAACTCTGAATACATCTGTAAGTTGTACAGTTAATGAAAGAAGGATGTGGAGATAACGAACAGTATTCAATCTCAACGTCCATTAAACAATATACAAAATAAGAGCAGAGCAAACAAGGACCTCTGAAACATCAGAGGTGGGATCAGGTGCCATGGAGGAGTGAGCATCCCCTGCCGATCGGTCACACCCGCCGTGTGCTCGTTGTCATGATCAGGAAATAACGGAAAAAATCCGTCGTCAATTCAGTGTATAAAAATGGACTAACAATTGGTATGAAAAACGTCAGTCAGCATTTGACTCAATGATAAATTGTATCTGCTGACAAGGTCATTGTATCGACCATAGAATTTACGAAATGATGACTTTAAACGAGACTGTTGATATCCTTGTTTCATCAACTTGCTTGTCAATAATTTACCTCGTTTAAGAAATTGCTCATACGTAGAGCACGCTCTTGCGTATCGAATCAACTGAGATATATATACTCCGTATGAAGGTGATGAAGGTATATTGCTGCATAAGTAAGAAAACTTAAACTCATCACGTTTATCATATAGCTTGGTTGTTAGATTACCATTAGTGTCTTTTTCAAGTAAAATATCCAAGTATGAAGCAGAAGTGAAACAATAGGATTACTTCCATATTAAAATGTTTATTTTCTTCTTTTTTTCTCTAATTATTTAAAAGATTATAAGAGCTTTGTTCCAGGGGTACATTCTGTACTCAGTCTTTGAAAATTTATTACGAAAGATCATAAACCATCACTTACTTTTATTTTTGAAAAATATGGGACTATGAAAATAGTGAAAAATATTTTGAAAATTGGGGGGAAAATAAAAAATTTAATCGGCACCGTGATTCTCTTCTAAAAATCAATCGATATGTAATATGCACAGAAGAAAGAAGAATGAAAAATCTTGGCAATTAGCAAAAAATTTTTTTTATTAGTATTTCTTTTATACAAATTGTGCAAGACCCCTTTTAAAACGATTGTCATATATCATTTATTTAATCGAACATATAATTATTTGAAAAGTAAATAATGTATATTTCTTAATTTTCTTTTATCTTGTTTACTTGTCTTTCTTCCTATGAGAGAAATAGTTAATACTATTATCAAACAGACGTACTCAGTTTCTGTACCAAAAAACAGACTGAACAGTGATCGGTCTAAAAAAAAACCCGGACCCTTAAAAGTTCCAGTGACTAGAAGAAGTAAGCATCCCCATTGACAGGTCACACATGCTGACTCGCAGTGAGCCTACACAACTGAAGCTATCTGATATTAGTTTATTTACAAATTCTCTGCACATCCATCCATTTTTGTAAGACAAGCCAGCTAAAGATTTATGTACAGTACTCTGAATCCATTAATCTTGATAATTTGAATTATCTTTTTTTTTTGAGTTGCTTGCTATAGTATAGCCTTTACAATTACATTATTTCAGAATCCATAGAGCGTGAAGGCAATTAAATTTGCAACAAAAAAATCCTGAGCACTTTTGGACGCCACCAAGGGAGATAATTTTTAAAACTGGGCTTCCTGTCTTTCAAACTGAAGAATTCTCATGTTGATATTTTGAAACATGCACATGTGACATCAGTCTTGGATTTAATTTGTTTTTCTATTTAGTAAAGTATTACAAATTTCAGTATGTCTGCTTTATCTCTGATGACATTGGACAAAGATATGTATGCTTACTTAAATATCATCATTCAATGCATTTTTGTTTATACCAGATGAAAGTATGCTAACTGCTTTTCAGTACTTTCAGTACTTTGATTTTCTGAAACGATGTGAAGATATTATATTGCTTTCTTTATTGATGATTTTTCTTTCTTTTAAACATGTAATGCAATTTCGAAACATTAAACCATATTCAGTTTTAAAAAGAACTTCTTACAAATTTCCGCTTCCGCTCGAAATTTCTAACCTCGGTCGCAAATGACGGTTAAAAAAACCCAGGTAGTCAGGCGCTCTAAATAAGGAAAATTAGCAGACGATACATAAAACAACTGATATCAATGAATTAGTCAATCAATAATGTTTGATTCATATTTCTACACATTATTGTTTTTATTTTTTATCTGGAAAAAAAGATATCATTTTTGCTAATTTACACACAATGTGTAGATTTTTATCTTTAATTTTCATCAATATTTGAAGGCTTACCCGCAAATTGTTAAACAATCCAACTAATAACACAGCTTGAATCATTTTAAAACTTTTCCACAAATGTATAAAAACATTCTCCATGATCTGATAATTGTCGACAGCGTAATTATACAACTTGCGGCATCTTTTCAGATATGTGTGAAAACATTATCTATAGTTCGTCTGATAATTGGTGACAAGACAACTATTTACCCAGTTTGTGACATTTTCTAATTTTTTTCACAAAATTAATGTATGAGAACATTCCGTTACAATCGGAATCTTCCCAAACCCTCTGACGACACAAATGTGCACAGTCCTGTCCTTTGGTGTCATCAGGCTCACCGGGTACCAGTTGAAGTCGATAATGACGTCACGGTTGTTTCCTGTCCAGACAAATCTCCCCTCCTGCTCAATATCGTTGGCATCCCTCCAATGTGAACAACACATCCACCATTCACTACATTCCACTGAAAGTTTTATAATTATTATTACTAATTGAAATGAAGAAATTAAGTTAACTTTGTAATAGACGAATATGAAAAATGGACTCATAAAGAGTACGTGCTGATGTCGAGCTAAAAGAACCTATAAGTTATCCAAGTTTAATCAAAGGTGTTTTGGGATTTACCCCGGGTTTTATTCCATACACTCGAAGAATGTAGGGAACACAACCCGGGGCGAATCCCAATACATGGATAACGAAAGTATCTCCTAGGTACCCAAATAAATTCTTTGTAAACTTTGGTCTAATCAGTTGTGTTTCAACCTATCAATAACATTAAATACGTACAACGCATCGTTAATTCATGTTATTTGCTTCTTATCATAGAACAAAACTATGCATTGTGACGGTACATCGTTTCTGACCTCCAGCTTTACTCGGGTATAAGGAAAAATACACCTGGGCCCGTTTTACAAAAGGTAATTATTATGCATCCTGTCAGTTTGTCTCTATATAACCCATACTCTACTATTTTCGCATAGTGGTCTAAGGATTTATATAGCGTAAGCATACTATGCCGAAATAGAGCACACCTTTGACTTTTTTTTAGAAAATTTGATGGTACCCACGATCGGGCTCGAACTCTCAACGCGGCAGTTCATAGGATCAGGAATCCGACGCGCTACCGATTACGCTACATCGTCCGTTGATATATAAGAAGATATTTTACGTATATAAATATAGTATTTGTACCGTAGCCACACACACAAATAAAATAAATTTCTTCAATTCCAAAACATTTAAAATTCGTAAGGAATTTTAAGAGCAATCCGGACATTCCCATGCATATGCTCAAATTCTTTATTTTACACTACAATGTCAAGTCACGAAAGCGAGGTCTATAAAACGCTTAAAATGATAGGAAATGTAGGTGAAAGTGCAAAGCGCACTTCACATGATTTTTGTCTGCTTTGGAAAGTGCAAGCTCAAGTAAAGGTGCGCAATGTCTAGATTTGGAAAGATAAAGCCAAGTAACTTTAAAGAAAGTTATTTTATGTCGGCAAAAACGAAACATGCTACAAATTTTTCCATCAGAATATTTACAGACTTTTTGCGTGAAAGGGGGAGAGAAACCGATATATTGAAATACAACAAAACTGATCTTTGTGAATGCTTACAGGATTTCTACAGCAATGTAAGAACAAAAACGGGGGAACTTTACAAAAAGAACTCTTTGTTAAATATACGTCAGGGGATTTGCAGGTACATGAAAGAAAACGGTTCAACAATTGATATTATCAGTGACCCGGGTTTTGGCCCTGCAAACAGCTGTTTTTCGTCCCTTCTGAGAAAAACTAGGTCAGAGGGCAAGGGGGGAGTCAACCACCACCCTGCTATTTTGGCAGAAGATATAAGAAAACTTTATGAACATAAGCTAGCTTTTAATACTGCTACACCGCAGGGACTTTTAAATAAAGTAATTTTTGAAATTGTGTTATATTTCTGCAGAAGAGGACAAGAAAACCTTCAAAATTTGAAGGTACATGATTTCGAAATCATGTCAGAAAATGGAGAACCTTTTGTTAAAAAACTTACTTCTGAAATTTCGAAGAATCATCCGGGAACAACAAATGAGACAGAGAGTTCAGGGGCACGTATGTACGAAATAAAAAAAACCTCTCCTCTCTGTCTAGTCAAATCTTTTGAAAAATACTTGTCAAAAAGACACTTGGGAAGTGATCGACTCTTTCTTCATCCAAAAACAGCTTTAGTGACGAGGACATAGTTTGGTACAGAAATGAACCAGTTGGTTTGAACAAGTTGAAAACATTCATGAAAAATTTGTCTAAGAGTGCGGGTTTAACAAAGGAATACACAAATCGTTGCATTCGATCTACGACAATTACACTTTTGAACAATTGTGGATTTGAATCCAGGCATATTGCAACAATAAGCGGTCTCAGAAATGAAGCATCACTTGCTAGCTTTTGCTATGATACTTCAGGTAACCATTTTTATTATCGCAGTGATGTACTCTATATATAAGTTTAGCAAACAATATTATGTATAGTTTTTACAACCATGTACATATTCATCTTTCAGATCAGCAGAGAAAGGCTATGTCAGATCCTATCAGTGTTTGTGTTGGACATAAAATAGAACCTAGTGAAAAAATTACACACAAAGATGCAGGTTTGTTAAATTTTTAATTAGAGAGAGGGGTATAGTAATGATTATTGCAACCAAATTGCATTTTGCATGTAAACACTCATATCTTTTTGTAGAAGTAATATAGTGCAGTAAACTACATGGACTTAATAATCAAGTGTTGTTTCTTTTCTTTTAGGGAAAGCTATTAAGTCAGGTGATGGTAAAAGAGGCACTTTAGTTGCAATCCAAAACACATGTAAAGTGACAGGTTTGTAAATCTTATTTCACAAGATCTTTTGTTTAGCTCTAATATATAGATACTTGTAAATATCTATGTAAGCAGTGATTAAAAGTGATGATTAATTTACATGTACTGCATATTTTCTGTTTAACCAGATACATGTACTGAGAAGAGTGATAATGATGACGCAGCACTCCTGAAGTGTGCCATGGATATGGAAAATAATTCTAATCAGCAGGCTGTCAAACCTATTTTCCAGTTTTCCGGATGCAATGTCACAATTCAGAACCACTATCATAAACATTTAAAAATATAATTCTGTTACATATGGCCCTGTGTAAACTACATTACTTAGTCACTGTGTTAAGTTAAATTCATGAAAATAAAATGTTGAATTTGCATTTCATATCATATTATACAAAAACAGTCAGCATAATGATAATAATAGTGTCATTATTTGGATGTACTATGCCGAAATAGTATTCAGGGTTTGACACATAGTGCACTCGCCTCCGGCTCGTGCACCATGTGTCAAACCCTGAATACTATTTCGGCATAGTACATCCAAATAATGACACTATTATATAAATAGCGGTAGTTTTTGTCGTACGACCCTATTGAAGAAAACACGGCCGTTTTACAAAGATTTGAGACTTGTGACGACAAAATTCGGTTGTTAGTCTACGACCAACCGGAGGCTGTGTCAAGTCTTGCTTACAAAACTTATATACGAGGGCGGTCCGTAAAGTTCGTGGACAGCATTGATAATTACAGACAAACATTGACAAAATATATGAAACTATTGTTTTCATTAAATTCATGTTTCATTTTATAAATATGCTAGTTTTCAAAAAAACAAAAAAACAAAGCACAAATAGTTATATTTTTATCAGTTACAAAAAAGACACACACTCATACCAGGAGCACTAAAACGAAAATTCTTGACGTAACCCGACGTCAAAAGCTAAATACGAGCAAAGGTAACTTTTCCTAACATAGTCAGCGTTTAACTCAATAATTGCTTAAATTTATGCACAAAATGTTCAGGTTTTATTCGTAAAATAATATTTAACAATGGCTGTCTCAAATATCCTACAATCATCCAACCACTGTCCGTGTTAAAACGATTTTATTTACGGAAATATGGCAAAGTCATGATAACGTTACGCAATTCATATTATAGTACGTTCTAACATATAATGCTTAGCCGTTTTGAAAATTTGAACATTCAAATTTTGCAGGTGTGACGTGATAAGTTCTGTCAACCTCATAATGTAAAATTCTTTCAGATTTAACCAGAATTTTATAAAATACAAATGAAATTTATAAAATGATAAATACACTTTTAATAAAAAATTTGTGGTGCTCCGGGTCTCAATTCCAAGTCTAATTATGAACCCATAATTGTAATTAAACATTTGAAATTGAATAATTTTTTTACATTTTTCAATTCGCATTTAGTAAAGGACTAGAAATATGTCAATAATAGATATCAATGACACAACTTTTATTAAATTTTCAGCTTGTCCACGAACTTTACGGACAACCCTCGTACATGTATGTATAATTATCCTAAGTGTCTGAATTATACCCTTACTATTAGTAAGATACCATATATATCCTAAATCCGGTTTTGTCTTCTTTTTTATTGAAGCCCGGAGGACCGGGCTGCTCATACATATAAGTTTAAGTGTTGGTGTATGGTGATTGGGGTGGGAGAAGTTATTCAGAATTAAAGGTTTTCTAAACATTGAAAAGATTGTTAATCAGAATGTTCTTCCCGTTTCAAAATTACGAGATACATAATATATTTACTTCCATGAAATGAATCTGAAAAAATATATATGTTTTTCATATTTAATACATAAAGTTGCTTATCATTTACTATCGAAAAAACGACATATTCTCTTTTATAGAACATCGAATTTTACTTCTTGCATGAAAACGTACTCTGCACAGTTCATGTTTTGTATTATAAAATTGAAAATTAATACATTTTTGAAAATAGGTAATGCATGTGTCTAACCTCAATTTATATTTTATGCAGCCAACATTTACATGTCATTGAGGAATTGATCAAGTTTAAAATGGTATCGTTTTATTTAATTTTTATCTGACTATAAGTTTTCAAAATATTTGCGACTATCGTCGCCATCAATTAGGCGCATGTTTGCTTGTCTTTACTTATTATATGTCTCTAGAAGTTGAAGAATTCTTTCTTTTAAATCTTTTTGAAGTTTTCCATTGTTATTCAGCCGATTAACAATGGATTTTGATACAAAAATTATTTAAAGCAATAAAAAAAACACCTTATGATGATCACGTGTTGATAACTATATTACCCATCGATTAGATGTTTGATTTCAATGAAAGCAATACTACTTTGCATATGAAATACACAACCCTGCAATATCACTTACAATACAGACCAATAGTATTGAATGACTGTCCTCGAGAATGCTTTAAACAATAATCACATGTGGACAGGCAAAGCAAGTTTTTATCTTTATAATGAGAATTGATCGCTATATACAATATAATATGTTTCAAAGTATATCTTATTTCATGCTTTTAATATTCTCACGTACGTATCAAAAGTAACTCCATTTGGTCAAATCACAACAAATTTGACGCGTGCTTTTGAGCGGACAGTAAACGAGCTTTTACTGACCACGTGTTGCCGGTGACTAGAAATGCCGCGCTGGAAAACAATCATTCAAAACGATTGGTCAGTGTTATCTGGATATTGTTGGATTCTGTTTTTATATGCAAAGTAGTATTGATTTCATTCAACGAATCAAATGGTAATCAATTTGTGAATTTTTAACCACGGTTAACCAAGCAAAGTGACACGCTGTTATTGGAATGATAGTATTTGGAATTGTACAAAACAATAATATATATCGATTTGATTTTATTAAAAAAATTGTGGGAACTTCTAAAACCTCTGAGAATTATACCCATAGACTTAGTCGATTAAAAAAGCTCGGAATTCATTTGAAAATCTTCGTATTTTATTTTGAAGGCTTAAGGCGATCCATTAAATCATGCTCTCGATTTTGAAATTTAAAAATCAAGTATTCTTAGCTGAATAACCTTCAGGGAAAATAGTTTATGATATTTTGTTGATTTAATCCTTTATAACATTTGTAAAATCCTATTTTCCTGATGTCGAATTTTCGTGAATTGAGAAAAATGGATTTATAGGGATTTGATTTCCGGAATAAAGAAGTCTTAAGTAATAAATGTATGTGATAGTATACATTTTGGTGGACATGAACTCGTTGGTCTCTACATAGCGCGAAAACAAGGAAAATTAAACCCAACCAAAATTAGTGATTTTCCAGTAATTTTTATATTTATGATTGAATTCGTAATTAGGCCATAAGTTTGAAAACGTGATATTAATGATAAGATACTGTAACAGATAACAGATAGCTTTATATTTGCTGTAATCTACCAAAATCCAAATCCAAAATGCAAATACCATTTTGATACTGAGATGGTGTTTCAACCTGAATGTTAAAACGGCGGCTTAAAAGGTTCAACCCCAAGGTTTTAAACACTTCGAATTCTGTGACTACTTCCATGAAACTGACCACTTCCTGTGAAGATACGTAAACCTTACAGAGCTTCTGTCTAGGCGCTATAAAAAAGACACACATGGACTTTAGAGGGATCAGGTGACATACGGATTATACTACCCCTCCTTCGTACAACAAAAAATTACTATACAGTTAACTATAGTAAATACTCTGATACTTTGATTTACTTCGAAGCTCCACTCAAGAATTTTTTGAAGATAAAGAGTTCTTTAATACATATTACATACCAATGATGTAATTGTTTTATAAATTATGTAAATATAAAGGAAAAAGTTCATTTAAATATCAGAAAATTACTTCTAGGATGTTTAGAAAATAAAATATATCTATCTGGAATTCATAGTAAAAATAATTTGATTTACTATCTTGAAAACTTTGATTATCCATGGTTAGCATCAGCTTACTATAGTTTGTATAAGCTAACTCTAGTTAATCACATTTACCTTTAGTACTTTTTTGTAGGAGCTCCCCTGCGATCATTTCCCGTTTTTTTTTAACAGCAATGATTATACTATTGCATTATTAATAACAATGTTAGAGATTTGTAAACAAATATTTAGCTTGATTAATAACCCATTATTTTTTCCTTTGATGCCGAGAATATTCACTGAGCATGATTATACCAATTAATAAATTATGTTAACAAAACAAACGGTTCGCTGTTCTGTCAATAAGTATTTAATGTATCAGATGATTTATTAATGACAATTCGTTATTTTTCACAATGCTTCAAATATCATAACACTCAGAATCTAAACTAAGTTATTTTTATTATTGAGTTCTGAGTGATGCTGAAATTGGTTTTTATTGAAAAAATGATTTAAACTCCAGGTTCAAGAGGTCAAATTTGGTGGTACCAAAAGGAAGGTCTTGTAAGAAGCAACACACCTTTTAAATATAAAACCAATAGTACAGTCCAGTCACAAAGTAAGGACAAGGTTAAAACAGACAAACAGATTAACAGACATACAGATAAACAGAAGGCAAACAGACGGACAATGAGGACAAAAAATATAAAACTCCGAACCTTCGACTACGGGGCGTAAAAAAATAAAATTTCCCCATAATTACCAGGTAAATCAAAATATTCTTTTTATGCAGGACATCATCTTACCAAATCAAGAAATGTATTAAGTATTGAATTCAAAACTTTTACACACCTTGGGAATCAATGCCATAAATTACATGAACATTAACTGGAATCGAATCTAATTTTATCTAAAAACTCTAGGTCAAAACAAGAGTTATTGTGAGCACTGAGCTCACTAAATGATATTTCCGCCTCCCATATTGTTATAATGGCAAGGACCATGTTTGACTTTGAAAGACTCGTAATAAGTGTCAGATGAAAAAATAAAATAGGAGGTACTCAACGACATTATGAAATAAAGAATCTGTGAAAGTATTACTATCATTCTAATATCAGCGTGTCACTTTGCTTGATCGAGTGTGCTAAAGTTTTACATGTTGATTACCGTATTACTCATCAATTGGATGTTTCATTTCAATGAAAGCAAAACTACTTTGCATATGAAATACAGAACTCAGCAATACCACTAACAATACTGACCAATCGTATTAAATGTTTGTTCATGAATATGCAGTAAACAATTATCACATATGGACGGGCAAAGCAAGTTTTTATCCTCATAATGATGGAATTGATCGCTATATATATATTATATTTATAGTGTAATTATTTCAAAGTACAGCCTTACTTATTCCATGCTTTAAATTTTCCATGCGTATTAAAATTAACTCCATTCAGTCAAATCACACTAAAAAAGATGACACGTTTTTCGTAAGACAGTAAACAGGCTTTGAGTGACCACGTTTTGCCGGTGACTACAAATGCCGCGCTGGAAAACAATTATTCAAAACGATTGTTCAGTGTTATCTGGGTATTGTTAGATTCTATGCAAAGTAGCATTGGCTTCAATAAAGGCAAACTTCCAATCAATGAATGATATGGTAATCAATTTGTGAAAGAGGTTGGGTGGATAATGATGACGAAGTGCCTATAGTGCAACAGATATTAAATGAAAAATTTATCTCAATTATATCCAAATTTTGTTTGATATTTCATGACGGATATGGAGATAACGAACAGTATTCAATCTCAAAGTCCAAAAAACAATACAAAATTAAACAGAGCAAACACGGACCCACAAAACAGAGGCGGGATCAGGTGCCATGGAGGAGTGAGCATCCCCTGCCGACCGGTCACACCCGCCGTGTGCTTCTAGTCATGATCAGGAAATAACGGGAAAAAATCGACCAAAAAAATTCGTCTTATATTAAAGTATACTTAATGTAAAATCTCCACAATTTACGAACATCTCACAAAGACTGAGAATATTTGCCTATAAAAAAGCTACACACACTAAAAAGAACAAAAGGTTATTTTCTGATACTTTAACATTTTTTTTTCAGTATGAGTGGGCCTTCGCTCCATTTTTAGGTCACCTGAGTAAACTCAGGTGACCTATTGCTATCTGTTTTCGTCCGTCGTCGTGCGTTGTGCGTTAACATTTGAACATTTTCAGCTTCTTCTCTACAACCACTGAACCAATTTCAACCAAATTTGGCATAAAGCATCTATGGGTGAAGGGGAACAAAAATTGTGAATTTCATGATCCCTGCCCCCCTGGGGCCTGTGGGGTGGGGCCAAAACCACTAAAATTAGTGCAATCTTTAAAAATCTTCTTCTTTACTCCTGGACATCAAGCAGTCAAACTGTTTGCATGATTGTAATCAGCAATGAGTCCTCTACCAAAATTGTGAAATTCATGGCCC
>PRKT01001549.1:23413-39636 GCA_003671525.1 Saccostrea glomerata
AAAATAGCTTTTTCCACTGTTTGTCATAACTTTTTAACCATAGGAGATAGGGACTTCATATTTGGTATGCATACTCCAAAAATAAAGTCCTTTCAAACGACGACAAGGTCAATGATCTTGTGACCTTGACTGTGACCTATATGCTAATAATAGCTTTTTACACTTTTTGCCATAACCTTTGAACCATAGGAGACAGGGACTTCATATTTGGGATGCATACTCCACCGATTAAGTTCTTTCAAATGACACCATGGTCAATGACCTTGTGACCTTGACTGTGACCAATATGCTAAAAATAGATTTTTTGAACTTTGTTGCCGCCGGGCACATAGTGTTTCACAAACACATCTTGTTTCTACATTAGTGCATCTAATTTTAATTCAATTTTTTGGTGTAATCTAATTCAATGATGTTTCTTCTATACAAAATGAGTCTTCCTTGATTTTTCTCTATATGTATTTGAGAGAAAATGACTTATTTATTTTTATGCCCCCCTTCGAAAAAGGGAGGGCATATTGCGTTGCTGCTGTCTCTCTGTCGGTCCATTTAGTTTCCGTTTGATTTCTTCACAACCGTTGCACGTACTTAAACGAAATTTGGTATACAAATATATCACATGCATGTTCTGTTTTGGGCATGATTGCACCATTTTTGACAGAGTTATGCCCCTTGAACTCGGGAAAATTTTAATTATTTGCAGTTTACGTTCATTTTCTTTGCAACCGTTGCACGTATTTAAGTGAAATTTGGTATACAAATATATCACATGCATATCTAGGTCAATTTGTTTTGGGCATGATTGTACCAATTTTGACAGAGAAATGCCCCTTGAACTTAGGAAAATTTCAATTATTTGCAGTTTTCGTTCATTTTCTTTGCAACCGTTGTATATGCTAAAATGAAATTTGGTATACAGATATATCACATTAATATCTAGGTCAAGTTCTGTTTAGGGTATGAGCGCGCCAATTTTTACGGAATTATGCCCCTTGAACTTAAGATTTCAATTATTTGCAGTTTCTGTTCATTTTCTTTGCAACCGTTGTACATACTAAAATGAATTTTGGTATACAGATATATCACATTAAAATCTAGGTTAAGTTCTGTTTTGGGTACGAGCGCGTCATTTTTTTTACTTTTGGACTTGGAAAAATTCCAATTGGGGGGAGGGGGGCATAAGTGTTTTACAAACATCTTTTGTTTATAAATTAAATTTCTCTAAAGAATATGTTGATTGATAAAATTAAATTTTTATGGTTATTCTGTGAGCATAAAAATATACGATAGGGTAAGACAATTTTTGGTGCTACATATTAAAACGTCTTGGGAAAAATATTTAGAAACTTGTGAAATCATTTTTAAAATTCGGTATAAATTACATTTTAATCCCTGATCAGTTTTTAAAGGTTGATATGCTTGTTAAAAGTAATGCTCAATAATATGAGAACACAGCTGTATATGTGTGGAGGACCCTTAAGACGGGACGTATTATGTTATAGGCTTCATGTCCATCCGTCTGTCCATTTGTGTTTGGCTCATAACAGTACTTCAATACTTTCAGGCCTAGGATTATAAAATTTTGTCAACTTATACTTCTTGGGTAGACGATGTGTCGTGCACAAAAAGTAGGTCGCTCTGACCTTTAATAAAGATGCTATGGCCAACTATGGAAAATTCTGTCTGGCTCATAACTAGAAAACTTACATATAAATGTAATAATATATATGGTACATATAATTTCTGGAAATATGTGAAACATCTTAGAGGTAAGTTTTATGTGAAAATGGTTTACCAATTACATGTACATGTAACTTGCATCACTTTTTAAATGATTGTATATTGTTTAACGTCCCTCTTGAGAATTTTTCACTCGTGAAGATGCGACCACTTGCTGATGGAGAGCTGCAAATTTTGTCCTACACTTGGCACTCAGGGCCATTGAGCAGGAAAAGATCTTTTTCGCGTCAGAACCTACTGCTATATATTTTTGAAAGTGTCATCAGTGATGGCAGCATTATTAATTTAAGAATGTGTGTATGTATGAAGTACAGGCTACTTTAATCAATCTTTTATAGTATAGATTATAACATTCTTGTATGTTTTGTAGGTCACAAAATGCCTAGGAAGAAGACTTGGAAGAAGGCTGCTGTGAAGAAGACGAAATCATGTAAGGCAGATGTGGGTGACAAGTACCCCACAGATGTTGGCCACGTCCAACCATCTGTGCCTCTGGGTGTAGGCCACGTCCTAACACCTATGACATCTGTACCGGCAGGGGTGATCTCTACCACCCCTGTGACAGTGGTCTCTGCGGCTCTCCCTGAGACCACTTTGAATCAGAATTTATCTCAGAATTCATCTTAGAATTCATCTCAGTTTCTTACTCAGAATATCTCTCAGATTACAACTCAGAATATTACTCAATTTACAATGAACAATATTTCAAATGAAACAACACATGCACTGCAAGGTAATTGTATGCATCAGAATTCAGATAATCTGGTGTTTGGGTCTTTCCATCAGGGAAGTATAAGGTTTTCATCGTTTTCAAGAGGTAATCAGTGTACATGCAATTCACTTGTGATGTTGTCAAATTCATATGAAAATTTTTCATTCACTAGTTCCTTTTTAGATCAGACTCTGCTCAAGGGAGATAATTTGTACAACACAGTTGTGAAGAATCTTCAGAGTGCTGGAAAACTGAAAAGCAGATTACTGATTTTTGTTGAACTACCACGTCATATTGATTCTGGTGAAAATCATCACATTGTTGACAAGTTTGATACATTGTTTGCTTTATTAGTTACAGATGATAAGAGAAATCAAATTCAAAGTCTACATGAATGCCTGCAACAAGCTTTGGGGTTATCAAGGTATGTATTAATAATGATTGGCTCGATATGTTCAGCACTGTACAAAGCTTCAAACAATGATTTTTATTTTTTTGACTCGCATTCTCAAGGGGAAAATGGTTTGTCTGATTGTGATGGAAAGTCTTTGATGCGACACAGTTGCTGCTTAGATGATTTGTTAGGGATTCTGTATGCAATGTATGAAAGTATGCACATCGAATTTGCGACTGAATTTGAGGTGATGCCTGTTGCCTTTCGTACACTTATTCATAGCTTCCCTAGCAATAATCAAAGTGTACATCAATATTGTAGATTAGATCAGTCAACAACTGCTTTCACAAACAAACAATCTGTTGGTAGTAGTAATGGTCACTTAAAAACAACAGAGATAAGGAAAGATAAAAAGGATTACATGAGAGAATATATGAGAAACAAGAGACAAGATCCACAGTTTAAAGACAAGGAAAGGGACAGTAAGAGAAACAAAAGACAAGTTTCAGAGTATAAAGAAAAAGAAAGAGACAGCAAGAGAAACAAAAGACAAGATCCAGAGCTAAAAGACAAGGAAAGAGACAGTATGAGAAACAAGAGGCAAGATCAAGAGTTCAAAGACAAGGAAAGGGACAGTATGAGAAACAAGCGACAAGATCCAGAGTTTAAAGAAAAGGAAAGGGACAGTAAGAGAAACAAGAGACAAGATACAGAGTTTCAAGACAAGGAAAGAGACAGTATGAGAAACAAGAGGCAAGATCAAGAGTTCAAAGACAAGGAAAGGGACAGTATGAGAAACAAGCGACAAGATCAAGAGTTTAAAGAAAAGGAAAGGGACAGTAAGAGAAACAAGAGACAAGATACAGAGTTTCAAGACAAGGAAAGAGACAGTATGAGAAACAAGAGGCAAGATCAAGAGTTCAAAGACAAGGAAAGGGACAGTATGAGAAACAAGCGACAAGATCAAGAGTTTAAAGAAAAGGAAAGGGACAGTAAGAGAAACAAGAGACAAGATACAGAGTTTCAAGACAAGGAAAGAGACAGTATGAGAAACAAGAGGCAAGATCAAGAGTTCAAAGACAAGGAAAGGGACAGTATGAGAAACAAGCGACAAGATCAAGAGTTTAAAGAAAAGGAAAGGGACAGTAAGAGAAACAAGAGACAAGATACAGAGTTTCAAGACAAGGAAAGAGACAGTATGAGAAACAAGAGGCAAGATCAAGAGTTCAAAGACAAGGAAAGGGACAGTATGAGAAACAAGCGACAAGATTCAGAGTATAAAGGAAAAGAAAGAGACAGTAAGAGAAACAAGAGACAAGATCTGGAATTTAAAGACAAGGAAAGAGACAGTATGAGAAAAAAACGACAAGATCCAGAGTTTAAAAACAAGGA
This sequence comes from Saccostrea glomerata, assembly GCA_003671525.1. Lineage (NCBI taxonomy): Eukaryota > Metazoa > Mollusca > Bivalvia > Ostreida > Ostreidae > Saccostrea > Saccostrea glomerata. The sequence goes on from PRKT01001549.1 coordinate 27,649, forward strand.
AAGAGACAGAAAGAGAAACAAAAGACAAAATCCAGAGTTTAAAGACAAGGAAAGGGACAGTAAGAGAATTAAAAGGCAAGAAGAAGAGTACAGGCATGATGAGCAAATAAAAGATTTCATGAAGAAAAAGGAAGTGAGACATAATCCTAACCAGTTAGAAAAAGAAAGATTGAAGATGAAAGAAAAGAGAAAAAATGAAGAATATAGAACATCAGAAAATATTGCTGCAAAACAATCAAAAGCACACTCACGGAAGAATTTGGATTATATTGAAACTGAAAAACAAAGATACAGAAAAAGTAAATATGGAGTTGATGCGGAGGAGTGTGTTGACAATTTTCACAACAATGTAAGATTGGGTCCTGTGTTTGTATGCACATGTTGCCAACAGACATGGTTTCATGAAAGTGTTTCAAATGTTGATAATGTTTTGTTGGATGCTGAAATCAAGAAAAAGTATCTTACGAATACAAAATCTGTAAATGGGCAGGAATGGATTTGCAACACCTGCAATTCAAGCTTGAAAGAAGGTCGGACTCCAAAACTCTCTTTTGCAAATGGAATGACATGGATACAAAAACCAAGTGAATTAAATTTGTTACCATTGGAAGAAAGACTTGTATCCTTAAGAATTCCTTTCATGCAGATAAGAGAATTACCAAGAGGAGGGCAGTATTCTGTAAAAGGAAATGTTGTAAATGTGCCAGTTGACATACAACCAACAATCAATAGTCTTCCCAGGAGACTTGATGAGAATATCACAATACCTGTCAAGCTAAAAAGAAAACTATCTTTTCAACTATCTTATTCTCATGAAAACATCCCACCTACAAAGGTTTTGATTGCTTTACATTGGTTAATGAAAAACAGTGAATATTATCAGAATTCAAATATAAACATAGATGACAACTGGTTCCATGAAGTTACAAATTCAGCACAGAATTAATGAGAGAGTTTATAGAGGGTCACACCAAACAAGATTCATCAGTGCATGACCAATCAGATGAATCAGACTCGGACGAATTCTGTGAAGTTGATGGTAGTGGTAAGGATGGAAATTGTGATACACTACTAGACAGTGACTCGTATGATATGAATCAGGTCTTCACATTTGCTCCAGGAGAGGGACAACGTCCAATTAGTTTTTATCAAGATCAAATGGCTGAGTATTTGTCATTTCCACCAATATTTTGTGGTAAAGGAAGAGTAGAAAACAATCAGCGTCAAGTATCCATTTCATATGCTGTTATTGCCAAGTGGGAATTACGAAGTGTTGATAGACGTGCTGCACAGTCTGTACCGAATTTGTTTTTGAAATTGAAAAAGATTCAACTAAAACAGGTTACAGACAAATGCAATTTAGCTCTTAGAAAATGCAAAACAAAGGGGAAAACCTTTACTGCTAATAAAATAAGAAATCCTGATCAAATTAACAACATTGTCAGACACAATGAGGGAGCAGTTGAGAAATTCTCCTCCTTATCTTGAAACAAGGAAGAAAGATGTATTTGCAATGATACGACAGCTTGGTCTACCAACTTGGTTTATGTCCTTTTCTGCTTCAGATACACGGTGGAATGATCTGATAAGGGCACTGGGAGTTTTAAATGATGGCAGAGAGTACACAGATTCTGAAATTGAGAGCATGACATGGACTGAAAAATCAAAGTTAGTTCAGAAAGACCCATTACATGTACCAGGTATTTTGTTCATCGTTTTCGTACTTTTTTGAATACTGTGCTTAAGAGTGATCATCATCCTATTGGCAAGGTACAGGACTTCTTCTATAGGGTTGAATTTCAACAAAGGGGATCACCACATGTTCACATGATTGTTTGGATTGAAAATGCTCCAAAATACTTGGAAAATGATGAAAAGGAAATTGTGGCTATCCATTTGAAAGACTTGCCACAGACCTTCTTGGAGAGCTACCTGTGACTGCATGTGGAAATCGATATATCCTGGTGGTTTCAGACTACTTCACAAAGTGGACTGAATGTTTTGCAATACCTAATATGGAAGCGTCCACAGTAGCAGCAAAGATTGTTGAGGAGGTTATCACAAGATTTGGAGTACCAGCTGTGGTTCATTCAGACCAAGGACCACAATATGAAAGTACTCTCTTCAAGGAAATGTGTAAATTACTGGACATCCAGAAAACGCATACCACCCCGTACCATCCCCAGTCGGACGGGATGGTTGAGCGTTTTAACAGAACGCTCACAACAATGCTCAGTGCGTTTGTGAACGATCATCATAATGATTGGGATGTGCACTTACCTTTCATTATGATGGCCTACCGCAGTTCAGTACACGAAACTACTGGCATGACACCGAACATGATGATGTTTGGAAGGGAGGTTGGTACACCATTGGATCTCCAATATGAGATGCCACCTCAAATAAAAGATACCACAAGTAATAAATGGGTATGGGAGTTGCAGGAACGTCTGGAGAAGGCTCACTCCTTTCTTAGGACCAAAATGAATCAGTCAATGTTGAGACAAAAGCATTATCATGACCGCAAGTTGATGTGGAAAAAGTTTGAACCCAACGAGGAGGTGTATGTTTATTTCCCAAGAAGAAAACCTGGAACATCGCCCAAGTTAACTAGTTTCTGGCAGGGTCCATACAAGATTAAGAAAAAGATGTCGCATTTGACATATCTTGTAAATTGTGGACCAAGGGGTTCAGACCAAGTCATTCATGTAGATAGAATGCGCAAAAAGCGCATGCAAGTTCTATCAGGCGAAAATGACAACATAGTGAATATTGAAACTGATGACTTAAGGGATGATTATGATGGTCAAGAAAACTGTGACTCAGATCATCATGCAAGTTTTGATAATATCCCCTCCGCTATTAATCCAGAAAGCAATAGTCGTCCAAGTAGAGCTCGTAGACAACCCATCTGGTTACATGATTATGAGACTGACATGTAAGATAATTGATTCTACCAGAGTTGTACATAGTTTTGTATATAGTAGTTAAAAAAAGAATAAAGAAAGGAATTCTTTGAATATAATTTAAAACTGTTATCTGTTTGTTAAACCTTTATCTTAATTAAGAATCATTTAGTTTTTAAGTTGTACATGCGGGGCGCATGTCATCGGAGGCATGGGTAGTGTGACAATTCCGGAATTTAGATGTACGACCATGCAGAGTTTTCAATTAGTCATTGTAAACATCACGTGACTTTGATTGTGTATATATACGGAGACTCCGCAGTCATCTGTTGTTGTTCTTCGGATGCAGCCACCGCTCACGGTAGCCTAGTGGTAGAGCGTTCGCTTAGTGATCGGGAGGCCCGGGTTCGATTCTCGATCGCGGCGCCGCGTCATACCTAAGACGTAAACAAAGGTAGTGACTGTTCCTTCGCCAAGCGCTCGGCACTAGAAGTGAAAGTCACGGGTCTTTCGGATCTGACCTTAAAAACGTAGGCCCCGTGTCACGGTAGGCGTTTGCACGATAAAGAACCCTCACTGCTCAATGGCCCTGAGTGCCGAGTATAGGTCTAAATTTGAAGCCCTTCACCGGCATCGGTGACGTCTCCATATGAGTGAAAAATTCTCAAGAGGGACGTTAAACAATATACAATCAATCAATCAATCAATCGGATGCAGCCAAGGAGAGAAGACGATAGACAGTGTTCAAAGACTGCATAGTAAATAAACTTTGCTATTATTAATTCCTCGCCTGTTCATTCAGTTAGGGAGAGAATTTGGAAGGCCATTGAGGTTTACCAAACCAGTTATAAGGCCTGCCACAAACTTGGTTAACCTCAAGCAAAGAGGCTAGCCATAAAGTTCGTCTGCATTGGCTGACCAGTCCGTCGTCCAGGCCGCTATACTCATTGTCCGTCCTGAATAAGGCATCCTGCAGTGAGTGTAGTGGTTGAAGGGCTATCACATATACTGTCCGTCCTGAATAAGGCATCCTACAGTATATGCGGTAGTCCGAGGGCGACTGGGCTTTCGATTTAGTACTAAGGTCTACCAAATAATTTGTTGTTACGTGCCTCCGATTGTTGTATTGATTCACCATTTGATTATTGTTAACCTAGATAAGGTTAGGACGTATTTGTATATTTCGGCAGTCCTTTTTAATCATACCAATCAATTTTAAATCAGTTTATGTTTTACACCCCAAAGCCTGGAAATAACCAGGTACGATCCCATTGATTAATTGTAAATACGTTACAATGTTACAGTGTGACTTGTTAGAATACATTAAATCAAAGTACTGAAAGCACTCATGGGAGTTGAACATGGTGTAAAATAAAATCTTTGATCGGGAGATTAAGTGAGTGAACAATATTATTTTTTTCAAATACAGACAACTGTTTAAGATTTTTTGAGTTGCAACAATCTAGAGGAAGACATTCAGAGACATTGAATAGCAAACAATGCATGGTCGATAATGCTTGCCTGCCTATAATAGTCCTTTTTATAGCCCGTGCATGAAAAGCGGGAGGGTAGTTATTAATCATGATTTCCGTCCATCTGTTTGTTACGCCTTAGGTATACCCATCTCTTATCCGCAACTCCTCTTACACCACTGAACGAAATTTTCATAGAATCTTTATTACATATTGCCGTTGTGCAACTTCTATTACTTTTTCATCCCACACATATTTTAGGTTTTCCATTGCAAAACATGGATACTGCCATTATATTCATATTAGAGGCGGTTGATCATTTATATGATTCACTGCTCAGTCCTCAAATATAATATGTAAATATTTGTAATATATTTTTCCTTAGCACCTTTACCAATGTATTACGAAAATTTCAGTTTCGCAGAAATAATATCAATGTTGATAAAATGTGTATTTTAACACAGCATTCTTTTAAGAGCGAACAGGTTTGTTATATAATACTTCTCTGTGAATATAAATGTACTTCAATTGCACGAACATTATTCATGGAGTTCGTCAGAACTTAATCTTTTTTTTAATATTGTGAAGAAAAAAGCAATACCAAGTAAAAAAACAAATATTTAATGACCAAGCATAAAACAGTGGTATATGTGAGAGTTTGTATGCGTACAAATTATCTGGTATGTAATTGAGGTTTTCCTTTTATTAAAAAAAACATACTTCATGTTGTTGTTTTAATCGCGATTTTACGAAAACATCGGTGTCCGTTTTTGGTTTTAACATTTATAACAGAGTACTACATTTACCGCTTTTGGCAGGAAATACTGCTGATCTAGTAATAAATACGCAAGTTTCCTAAAGTTTTTATGCAGTAATGAATTCATTTAAACCAAGAAAATGTTCATGAAAAGTTTGAACAAATTCTGTGCATCGGTATAAAAGAAATTGCTAAAAATCCGGGACTGTCGGGCGTCGGGAAGACTAGATTTACCGCTTGTCGTCAGTTTGTAGAGCTGTGTATCTCTTTCAGTGTATGACGCTACACTAAAAATGAGTTCCATTACGAAAAACTTTTGAGGTTCTTTATAATTTGGTTTTACTTTGAACGAAATCTAATATTCAAAATAAGATAACTTTATCATTACATTTACTTACATTTCAAATTATGAAAATTAGATCGATTTAGGAGAAAATGACATGAACTATTTGTGGCGGATGTTTATTCATGTTTTCTGTTGAATATCATCGGAGTAAATTGGTCGACACAGTAGCCTCGCTTTCGGCTCTATATAATCAACACAAATTACTGCGTATGTTAAATGCGTGATGACGATGGGAGATTGAACATAGTTCGACTCCCAAAAACAATATGTATTTCCTTTACGATTCTGTACGATTCTTTTTATTCAGTAAATTATAAATACACAAGTACCGAGTGTCAGTTTACTCACAGGTTCCTGCATTATTCAGTGGGATGTCTGGTGATTGTTGACTTTAGGACTATTTATACAGCTTTTATACATTATTTAATAAACAATCTTTGAAAGTGTTATTACATTTTATTCTCTATACCCTCTCACTATTTCAAGCGGGGAGGAAGTGAAGTGTTTTCCATATAGGCAAAAAGGCTGTAAATTAAAAATTAAATATTTATACTGCAAGTAATCATGTTTAAAAAGGGAGAATATGATCATGAAACGAGACAATTAATATGTGGTGTTTGAATGTTAAATGCTAAAAAAAAGGTTCAAAGAAAATTGCATTTTATTTATTCAACAATTAAACGAAAATTGTTTACATGATGAGTTTTCGTGTTTTATGAAACCGTTTAACAGAGTAAAAGCTTACGTGTATTTCAAAAAGAAACTTTCCAATTTATCTAAGCACTGTAAAAGGTTGAATTGTATATAGGATTAATATTTCTTAATTTTTTTAAGTGGTCCTGATAATTTTATTTTCATAATAGCTAAAAAACACTATGTATGTATTACTATATCGACTGGTCAAATGACAATCATGAATGTCTTTCAACTTTCAACAATTTCCTTTTATTTTATACTTAGACCAGTTTACGTGAGTAAAACCGTACTATAAATCGCAAAGCAAAATAAAACCTTCATTTTCCTTTAAATAAAAAAAATCGTTCCATACTGGTCTTTTTAAAGTATTTTTCGTGGGTGAATCCCCCCATAAGGAGATGAACCCTTCTCGTACTGACACTTCGCGCCAGCTGAAGTCTTCGACTACACATTAGCCTACACATGGATAGAAAGGAATATTTGCCACTGGGAGGGGGTGAATAATTAGTTATAATTAATAATCATGTTAAAATGTGGCTTGTTGGAATACATTTAAACATTATATATATTTTCTATACCATTCTTTTTATTCAGTAAATTATAAATACACAAGTACTGAGTAGCGTTTTACTAACAGTTTCCTGCATTATTCAGTGATTTGTCTGGTGATTGTTGACTTTCAGACTATTTTTACAGCTTGTGACATTTTAGTCCTTTTCACATATGTATGAATACATCTCGTGACATAGGGTTGTTCCCCAAATCCCGTCACGACACATATGTACACAGTCCTGTTCACCAAAGTTATCAGGTTCATCCGGGTGCCATTTGGAATAGGAAATGACCTTATCGTCGTTTCCTGTCCAGACATATCTCCCCTCCAATTCTTTATCGTTGGCACCTATCCGGTGTGAACAACAATCCCACCAAGGGTTACATTCCGCTGAAAAATGTGAATTGATGTTAAATATAAACATAATAACTACTCAATATAATTGATATAACCAATCATCCACTTAGTATCCATTACACAATTACCTTCTGAATAACATATGTATAACTAACCCACCACTGAATAACATCTATTAAACGAATACACCACTAAAAATCAGCCGATACCCAATTACCTATTGAATAACATCCACATAAATAATCCACCACTGAATATCACTTAATACCAATATCCTACTGAATAACATCTTCATTACTTATCCATCACTGAATATCATCAATATTACCAATTACCTACTGAATAACAAGTACATAATCAATCTATATTAATATCATCCAAATCCATTAACTTACTGAATATTAGCTACACGAACAACACCTACTTATCATCCACATTTGGCCATCTTTAAGAAATGATTTCTCAGCCCTATTCCGACTGCCTTGCAAAAATTGGTCGACTAAGAACCTCCGTCAACTCCAGAGACGATAATAATTCCCCTGGATCTCAAATTAACTTTTTGTACATTTGAAGTTTTTTTAGAACGAAGAAGGCAAACACTGATTAGTTTCAAGATGATATCACAAAATACCTACTGAACTTCATTAGCATTTCTTATCAACAACTTTTAAAATTTCAACTTACAAATCAGCAATCACATATATGTTCTTTATATCATCCACATCTGATCGAGCCATTACTGACTATCAAACAACGTACACAGCTAGCTGTATGAAAATTAATTAATATCTGTATATATCACATGATTTACATATATATTTGAAGATTTTCATACATAGATAGAAGAAATCCCGTGCAAACGCGGTGGGAGAGGATTCGAAATTTTGTAACTACTTCCAGGACTATACCCAAATTTATTTATCGGTTTCTAGGGATAACAGTTAATTATACAAGCTTATACTTGAGTTAAAGCATGACATCATACTTCAAAATATCGCAGTTATTTTAGGAAAAGACATACAATATAGAAATTTACAAGGTATGCACCCCTAATAGTTCTAAAAACATTTTTAGCTTAAACATTTTTGCCTTTCATCCTTACGTCTTATAAAGCAGCTTTATAGTTATACATCTTTTGTACGATATGTTATACATCATGTAAGAACTATGGGTGTTAATGATAATTTTTTTTTACATGTTAGAAAATTTATTTAACATCTGCTGCACTTTACAGTTTCGGGCATTTTTTAAGCTCACGTGATTGTTCTCGGAAATTGTGATCACATTCTTCTGGTAAAAAATTAAAACATAACAATTTCAAATTTCAGTTCGACGAGATAACCCTTATATATATGCACACGTTCTTTAAAAGCATTATCTTAACTTTTCACGGTCGATGTTATAATGGGAAATTTATCAATTACCATAGGTATTTACAACTTAAAATAACAATAACAAATGGGAATAAATTAACATCTGAAGTAATTTGGGTATAAATTATTCATTTCTGCATAAAATATTAAATAAAAACAGAATTTAACGAACACAGACAGACAAACAAACAAACAAACACACAAACAGGAAAACAAACAAAAACGTACCAGGATCGAAAACTGGCAAAAAGGTTTCTGTTAACCATGAATTTTCTTCTTTTGTTTCTATGGTAGCCAAGTAGGCACCTAGCTTTTCACACTCATACTAAAATAGACAAGTGAGATCATATACCCATACATTGCCCCTAGGCTTATTTCAAAATCTTCGCATTTCATGTCATGATTCAGTATAACTTTCACACGTTTAATAAAGCCTAGTTTTTTATCCTATTTTTGTATTCGTCAATTATAGATCGAGAGAACATTTATAGTAGAGAAGTTTTCCATTGATATGCCATGAAAATTGAGACACACTTGGTTATTTGACATAATTTTGTGTTAAACATCGCTCCAGTTTAAATTTTATAAAATTTGAAATCAAATCCCCTCGAACCAAGAGTTTTTCCCTCAAAACCACGAAAATGTGACCCCATGAAGATATGTTGTTTTTCTCTTTAAGGTATATGCATTTTATGAAAAATTAAATTGGAGAATGAAGATCATGCCTCTTGTTTTATGGAAACAAGAATCATCTACCTTTCTTCCTGTCATAAAGGACAAAACATGAAATAATTTAAAAGAAATACTTACCTTAGCATCCCTCCACGTCTTTCTTGTCTTTAACGATGCGTTCCGTATGACAACCAACCTGCTCCTATAAAGATAAAAAAATACAGTTTATAGTAATTACAAATCTATTTTTATAATTGAATATTAAGATGATAGAATTTTATTATAAGATAACAAAACAGTGTAGATTGGAAATTATTGCTGCAACTGCACACTTGAAACAAAATCAGAATGTCTATATACTTGTTGACGATATTATATATACATTGTACATTTAATTAATGCATGCCTATTGAAATTAAATCCATTATTAGAATTCTTTTCTTTATAACGAATTCAACATTTTTATTATATGAACTAGAGTATACCAAATTCCAAAAAGCTTTTATACATGTATAGGATGAATAAAATCGGTTTACCAAATTTATGAAATAAACAAGAGGTCCAAGGGCCTTAAATCGCTCTTCTGATAAATTGTACAACATATCACTTGTTTTTGAAGCCTCTAACCCTAAGTATCCTAAGACACAAGTTGCATCAACTGACAAAGTTTGATGATTCTTAGCCTAGGACTGAAGATATTTTAATAAAGCTATAAAAAACCATGAGTAGGTCACAGTGACCTACTTTAAGATTGACGTTTTCTAAGGACTTAAGTTGCATTAATAGACAAACTAAGATTGAAAATTCTAAACCAATAAGTATTTGAGAGATTCAAAAGTAGGTCATCTTGACGTTCTTTTTGGTCTACATTCTTGGAAAACCCAAAATGCATCAACTGACCAAGTTTGATTATTCTAAGCCAATAAATACCTAAGATACATAAATATAGCCATAAAATGTCGAAAGTAGGTCATCGTGACCTTCATTTTAGTCGACATTTTTCAGAGTCCCAAGATGCATCTGCTGACTTAGTCTGATAATTCTAAGCCAATAAATACCTGAGATATTCAAAAGTAGGTCACCATGACTTTTTGGTCGACATTCTCTGAAAACCCAAGAGGCATCAACTAACAAAGTTTGATGATTCTAAACAGATAAATCACCGTGACCTACTTTTTGGTCGACATTCTCTGAAAACCCAAGAGGCATCAACTAACAAAGTTTGATGATTCTAAACCGATAAGTACCAGAGATACTTAAATAAAGCCATAAAATGTCAAAAGTAGGTCACCATGACCTAATTTTTAGTCAACATTCTCCGAAAACCCAAGATGCATCAAGTGTGATGATTCTAAGCCAATAAGTACCGGAGATACTTAAATATATCCATAAAATGTCGAAAGAAGTTAATCGTGACCTACATTTTGGTTGACATTTTTCAGAGTCCCAAGATGCATCTGCTGACCAAGTCTGATAATTCTAAGCCAATAGATACCTGAGACATTCAAAAGTAGGTCACCGTGACCTACTTTTTAGTCGACATTCTCTGAAAACCCAAGAGGCATCAACTAACAAAGTTTGATGATTCTAAACCGATAAGTACAAGAGATACACAAATATAGCCATAAAATGTCAAAAGTAGGTCACCGTGACTTACTTTTTTGGTCAACATTCTCCGAAAACCCAAGATGCATCAACTGACAAAGTTTGATGAGTCTAAGCCAGTAAGTACCGGAGATACTTAAATATAGCATAAAATGTCGGAAGTAGGTCACGGTGACCTAATTTTTGGTCGTCACTCTCCGAAAACCCAAGATGCATCAACTCACAAAGTTTTATGATTCTAAGCCAATAAATACCGAAGACACTTAGATATAGCCGTAAATGTCGAAAGTAGGTCACTGTGACCTACATTTTGGTCGACATTTTTCAGAGTCCCTCGATGCATCTGCTGACCAAGTTTGATGATCGTAGGTCTGAAGGTAATCAAAATATGCCTTTTAAACAATTTGAAAACAAATGCCTGCAAAATTCTAAAAGTAGGTCACAGTTACCTACTTTTTCTTAAATAATTTTTAAAGTCTCGAGATGTAGCAACTTACAAGATTTGATGATTCTAACCCTCTCAGTGTCTGAAATAATGGGATTACATGTTTTAAAAAGGATGAGTCATAAAGTTCAAAAAGTAGGTCACGATGACCTACTTTTAAGTTGACGTTGCTTAAGGACCCAAGATGCATCAACTGACAAAGTTTGATGATCATACACCTTAAAATGTCCAAAATATGCCTTCAAATCAATTTGAAAACAAATGCCCGCAAAATTAAAAAAGTAGGTCACCGTGACCTACTTTCGTGTTAACATGATGTGAAGACCTAAGATGTATCAAGTTACAAGATTTGATGATCCTAGTCCTTATAGTAAGCAAAATATAAACGTTTTTATTAATTGTAAATTTAGGTCAACTTTGAAGTGACCTTGAGACCACGCCCTTTGCCCCCAGGGTCATGCCTTGAACAATTTTTAATCTGCAACATATCTTGATCCTTGTATGTAAGTTTGGTGAAAATCTGCCTGGTGGTTCTGGAGAAGAAGATTTTTTAGCAACCAGTACTTTTGGTTTTGTTTTCCTGATTATCTCCCCTTGTTTTAGGGTCCCAACCCTTATTTTAGTGAAAATGGTAGCCCTTGGGCCAAGGATACCCTTTGACAAATTTGACACTGATTGGCTAAGGGGTTCTTGAGTTATGGCCCATATTCTAAAAAGCTAACGCACACCGCACACCGCACGACGCACACCGCACAAATGGCCATAGCATTAGCTCTTTGAGCCTTTGGCTCAGAAGAGCTAAAAAT
>PRKT01001549.1:44187-61231 GCA_003671525.1 Saccostrea glomerata
TATGTATTAAAATATTGTCACGCATAGACCTAGCTCGCAAATCAGTGATTTCATTGTCCATCACAGACATTTTTCTGTCAATCCTGATAACCACTGATCGCAGCAACTCTACCTCTCTGCGCAAGTAGGCGTTTTCCGACCTAAGTGTAGATATATCATCGTAATTACATTCTGCTTGTTCACAGACATACTTAAGTTGTGCGTTTAGGCTGTGTTCTTCAGTGTCATGATCGTCAAATTTGTTCTTATTCACAGACCGTGATCTATCTACACTACCCTTTTCACTATCTAACGGTACCGACTCTGGAAGGCCTTCGCTTTGTAGTGAGCTTGTATTGACTGCGTTGCCTGTCCTCTTAAGTGAACTCTTATCAGACAGTTTCTTTGTATTATTTGATCTTCCTCTCCTTTGCATTTTCGAGGTATAAAATTCACAGAAAATAATACAAAATATATCCCAGACACTCACTGACGTATGCTCTCCAAAATTCAACGTAAACGGAATCAAAATCCCAACAAATTAGCACCAAAAACACCGGACAGAATTTTTAGGCGTCCATCTCGGTGGGTGTCACGTGATCTCTCAATCGATTGCTTGTTGTCAGTTTCATTAAAATTTGCCAGTAGCTTAGATCCGCCAACCGGAAACGCCACCATACTCACGTTGATGCTATTTTATGGCTATTTTTAGAAAATTGAAGTATAGTCTAGACTTTTCATTTTATGTACGACACTTACTATCCCAGTGAAATCTAAATATACTTTACGGACATAATCTTGTATGTAGTATTAGAGGAGTAAGAACTCTTGTGCACCCGTTTCGGAGTTTATTTGCAAAATATTATAATTTATAAGTATAAGGTTCGAGACAGGGCGATAGTTCTTGAATACGTCTTTGTTTAATCCTTGTTTTATTTCTTCAAAAGACGCCGAACAACTGCAATTTTCAGTGGTGTGGTACAGTACAGCTAGATTCTTATAATGATGTATTATTGTTGTGATCGGTTATAACTCACATGATTTAGATTTTAAAAGTCATAATGATCTTTCGAACCACTGCCTCTGATGCTCGTGTGAAGATATCAAGTGGATTTTCTAGGACCAGACAAAAGATGTATTTACCCTTACATCTTTTGTCTGGTCTTAGAAAATCCACTGAGGTCTTTTCATTAAAGGATGAAAGATGATTTCTAATAGTGTTGATATTATCCAGGAAAAAAAGTGCCAAAAGCATTTGCAAGGTCCTGTTCACAAACATTAGAAGGAAAAAACAACATGTACAAGCGTAGATTTTAATGATTTATTAGATTCTTGTTGATTTCATGACTATTAACTCGGCTTGTAACATTCGTAATATTTATTACAAATGTATGAAAACTTTTTCAATAGTTTATCCGATACTCGTTGATTTCACGAAACATTTTTAATCTTTTTCACAAATGTAAGAATACGTTCCGCCACAGCTGTAATCTCCCCATATTCCCCCACGACACATTTGTACACAGTCTTGTCCTCCAACATTATCGGGCTCATTCGGGTGCCAGTTAGAAAAGGAAGTGACGTTATTGTTGTTTTCTGTCCAAACAAATCTCCCTTCCTCTTCATTATCGTTGGCACCTATCCAATGTGAACAACAAACCCACCAAGGGTTACATTTCGCTGAAAAATGTGAATTGATGTTAAATATTAACATAATCAATAACTACTGAATATAATTGATATAACCAATCATCCACTTAGTATCCATTACACAATTACCTTCTGAATAACATATGTATAACTAACCCATCACTGAATAACACAAGTCAGTTTTTAGCATTTCCAAAGTGTTTCTTTGCTGTCAATAGAATCCAGTGGTTTTAAAATTTAGCACTAATGTTAAACTTATTTACTGTATAGTTGCGGACACCGTTTAATTAGATATAAGTAAAATTCTGTGAAATCTACCCTCCTTCTTAGTTCTAACCTGATAAAATGTTTATACTCCGTCGTTCTTCTTCGTGCAAGGTTACACAAATAAGATAATTAATTGTTGCATATACTTGTAAAAATATATATATTTATAAAGGAAGCGCAAAAGTGCGCACAAAAAACCCATGACATTATATTTTCTTCCTCATAACAATCGTCAAATAGAGTTTAAAATATTGAATATAGTTTGTTCCCCATTCATTTGTACCTGTTATTTCAGGTAGAGTGAAGACATTCTCCTTCTTTTGGTCAACACTTCGATGTAAGGAACCCTTTTGTGTACATAACAATACCAATGCTGAAGTAGCCTATATGTCATTCCTATAAACGATAACTCATAAATCGGTGCTTATTTGGTCATTTTTCACACCCGAGTTACCTGTCCTTAAAACACAACATCGGACAATTCAATTATAAATAATTAAAATGATTTAATTAAATGTATGCATAAGTTATTATCTTTTTTGATAATTTCATGAACCTCTAAATCTATCAATGAAATGTTTTTTACTAAATGTGCAACTTGAAAAATTAGTTGACAGGCCTACATCATGTAAGAACTACGGGTGTTCAAGACAATTTCTTTTTACATGTTAGAAAATTTATTTTAACATCTGCTGTACTATACAGCTTCAGACACTTTTTAAGCTCACGTGGTTTTTCTCGGAAATTGTGATCACATTCTTCTTGTAATGAATTAAAACATAACAATTTCAAATTTCAGTACGACGAGATAACCCTTATATGTACACGTTTTTTAAAAGCATTATCTTAACTTTTCAAGGTCGATGATTTAATCGGAAGTTTATCAATTATCGATTCTACCATAGGTATTTACGACTTAAAATAACAATAACAAATGGGAATAAATTAACATCCGAACTAAATGGGGTATAAATTATTCATTTCTGCATTAAATATTAAATAAAAACATAAAATATAATGAACACAGACAGACAAACAAACAAACACACAAACAGAAAAAACAAAGAAAATGTACCAGGATCCAAAACTGGTAGAAAGGTTTCTGTTAACCATGAATTTTCTTCCTCTGTTTCTATGGTAGCCAAGTAGGCACCTAGCTTTTCACACTCATACTGAAATAGACAAATGAGTTCATATACCCATACATTGCCACTAGGCTTATCTTAAAATCTTTGCATTTCATTTCATGATTCAGTATAACTTTCACACGTTTCATGAAGCCATTGTTTTATCCTATTTTGTATTCGTAAAATATAAATCGAGAGAACATTTATAGTAGAGAAGTTTTTCATTGATATTCCATGAAAATTGAGACACACTGGTAATTTGACGTAATTTTGTGTTAAACACCGCTCCTGTTTACATTTTATATAATTTGAATCAAATCCCCTCGAACCAAGAGTTGTTCCCTCAAAACCACGAAAATGTGACCCCATGAAGATATGTTGCTTTTCTCTTTAAGGTATATGCATTTTATGAAAAATTAAACTGGAGAATGTTGATCATGCCTCTTGTTTTATGGAAACAAGAATCATCTACCTTTCTTCCTGTCATAAAGGACAAAACATGAAATAATTTAAAAGAAATACTTACCTTAGCATCCCTCCACGTCTTTCTTGTCTTTATATGTAAGTAACGATGCGTTCCGTATGACTGCCAACCCTCTCCTATAAAGATAAAAAATGCAGTTTATAGTAACTACAAATCTATTTGTATAGTTGAATATCAAGATGATAGAATGGAATACTAAGATAACAAAACATTGTAGATTAGAAAATAAGATGTTTTTTGCTGAATCGGGACAGCGACTGAACACTTGAAAGAAAATCAGAATGTGTATATACTTGTATAACGATATTATACAAATGTATATACATTGTACATTTAATCAATGTATGTCTATTGAACTTAAATCCGTGAACATATTTCTTTTCGTTATAACGAATTCAACATTATCATTATTATATCAACTTGAGTATAACAAATTCCAAAAAGTTGTTATACATGTAAAACATAAAATTCGTTTTACCTTAAGTTTGACAATATGGTGTATTGAATTAAATTATAATTTTTAAATAAAAAGTTCTAAATAAATCTTTCGTACGCATGCAATTAAGTCTTAGAACATTATTCTCATCAAGTTTGGTACCTTTCAACACTGCTGCGAAATACTTCCATCCTGTTTCGAAATCACTTACAGATGTAGCCAAAGAATCACAAGATTTATAATAAAGATGGCAAGTCTTTCTTTTCGAGTTGTGGCCGAAACAATAACAGCTCTCCCCACACATAGCGGAGCATTGTGTTAGAGAGTCAGAATTTTGCGTTGACCTAAGAGAATCATACAATACCGTGTCATCTAAGTCAGTTTCCGCAATATAAGACTGAAAGAGGTTGGCCTTTGTCCAAGTCAACACGGAGCACAGAATCAGACAAAGGCTGCATCCGAGCATTATGAGACTACACATGTTTAAGATTCAAGTCATAAAATTACTAATAGTTATTAAATTGCGATTTTACTTATAAAGCGCTAGAAGCATTGCAAATACAAAATTAATGCTCAATCAATACTCTTCCTGGGGGATCAATATACGTGGGTTGTTACATATGGGACGTTTTAAAAAAAATTGTTTCCCTTTCCTGACAGATGGTCTAAACATGGCCCGACTACGATTTTTTTTTTTACATTCAAGGACACATTATCCTTTTGAAAAAATTTCTATTCTTCATCTTGTTGACATTTTTTGGAGAAAAATTTCTCCACTTACCATCCGACCCAATAACTTCCCTGATTCGGGAGAGGGCAATCAAAAATTGTCCTTTAACAATGGTTTAATGTTCAATCATTACTTTTCCTGGAGGAAAATTTTTGTGGTCACTTGTTCAAGAAATTATTTCTCCATGAACATTTTTTCAGTATATGTATTAAATGAATCTTTCGAATATAAATATAACCCTGGAAATTTCATTTCCTCGGACCAACAAAATTTTGCTAACCCACAAGTGGCCACGACCATAGACCCCCACGAATTAAAATGATTCTATAGCGTGTAGAATGCTACTCCTTTATATCATATATGATATATTATAGTAAAACTCGTTTAGTACGAATACGGAATGTATCTCGGATCTCCAACAATATTATCTTAACGAAATCCGTATACGGATATAATGAATTACGGATAAAGAGAAGTAATTTAACAGGTCCCGGTGACATCTTTATAACCGTGTATATTCTTTATGAAGGTCTGGAACCTAGCCAATATATCCTTAATTTAATTGTGATACCGCTTTTGCATATCCTAAATCTTTTTTATGAAATTTTTGTTGCTTTTCTTATTTGTTTGTAAACCTCAAAATGCGTCCTCATTAACCTTTCAGAATTCTACCACAGCTAAAAAGTCGATTAAAACGGATTTCTCAATATTTATTGATTTTGGACTTCATGGATTTTTCATTCGAAAGCTTGGATTATTTTTAGTTATTGTTAGTAAAAAAAGGAGACAGGGTATATATGTTTTGTTAAATGTAGAAGACACTGCAATTTCTGTTTTTCCCTGAGAATTAAAAATCTAAATAAAAAAAAAAAAAGAAGAAAATTCTTAAATTGTAATTTTATCTTCAGGGGAATACAGGGATCCGTCAAAACACCCTATCAATTTTTGAGATAAAAATATTTTCAGCTTGATAATAAGCACGAAAACTATTTATTGATATTTCAGTGACTGAATACTTTAAGTCACAATAACAACAACAATGGATTAAAGATACATGTTATATTTCTATATAAATTATGACAGCTATAAAAGCTATGTATGTTGTTGTTTCCCCAAAAATGCAGCAACAGATTACCCCAACAGGCACGCAACGTTGTTTCAACTTGAAAATAAGTTGTTTATAAGTTGCAACGTTGGGTAACTATATTTTCGACGTTGTTTTAAGGTTGAGGTTTCAACGTTGAATTCCCAACCTCTTTCAACGTCAAAACAACTTTGAAAACGCAACATACTTTAATTTCAACGATTAATGATCGTCGATATTTCAACGTTGAATTAACATTGATTCGAAGTTGCAATTCTTCGGTATTTCAACGTTCAAACTATGTTAAAGATTTAACATATCTTCAACGTTGAATGTTTAGTCTTATATCAATGTTAAAAAATCTTGAACTTTAACATTTTTTAATGTTGATGAGTGATAAAATTTAAAAGACAGGAAAGGCTAAAATTATGGGATACAAAGAGGTCATGGAAAATTCAGAAAATGTCATTTTCCGAAATTTTCTCACTTTAATGCAAATATAAAACATAGAACATAAGCTTGCCTATCTACAACTTATGACATATACTTACATATTACGTTCACTTGCACCTGATCCCACCTCCGATGTTTTGGAGGTCCGTTTTTGCTCTAGTACTGTTTTGTATTGTTTTATCGACTTTTGATCTTGAATACTGTATGTTATCTCCATATGTTTCTTTCAACTTATATATATAAATTTCAGATAAGCAAAATTGTATTCTGTGTTTCTCGAAGTGAAATGATTCTTAAATTTTACGATATTCTTTAATAACTGATATAATTCTAGAAAATGACCTACTTTTACACCCTAATGTGGCCTCTATGTAAGACTTAAATCAAAATTAGGATGATTTTTGAAAACAACCATCACTTTCAGTTCCGTATACGACAAATCAATTTTCCAGCTCAAAAGTCCATACAGCAATAGAAAATTGGAGCAGAACAAATACAAACTTCCAAAACATCAGAGGTGAGATCAGATGCCATGGAAGAGTGAGCTCCCCTGCTGACCGGTCAAATCCGCCTTGTGCTCCATGATATGATCGGTAAATGATGGAAAATCTGTTTTCAATGCAGTGTGTTAATCATAGACAAGTTATTACATTGTAGAATGAAAAAAACGTCAGTCGGCATTTGATTCAATGATGAATTATATTTGCTGACAAGGTCATTGTATCGACCATACAACATACGAGATGATGAATTTAAACGACACTGCTGATACTGTATAGGGGATAAATTTCATGGGTTTAATTTTCAGGTTTTTTCTCCTTTGATAAGATCGAAATTTCTTGAATTCGCGGAATTGGTATACACATTATGTAATGATTTGTTAAATTCATACAATAGCTACATGCTAAACGACATTAATCTGCTTCTGTCTTTATTTCCCCTCCCGTGGGGATCCGGGTTAGAATAGGTCCTCAGTATCCCCTTGCTTGTCGTAAAAGGCGACTAAATGGGGCGGTCCTTCGGATGAGACCGTATAAACCGAGGCCCCGTGTCACTGCAGGTGTCGCACGATAAAGATCCCTCCCTGCTCAAAGGCCGTAATTGCCCAGGATAGGCCTAAATTTGCAGCCCTTCACCGGCAATGGTGACGTCTCCATATCAGTGAAATATTCTGGAGAGGGACGTTAAACAGTATACAATCAATCAATCAATCTTTATTTCTCAAACAACAGGGTTACATATAATATATAAAAATTAGATTGAATTAATAATTGAAGATTTATTAAAACAAATGCAGTTATCAACTGTCATTGAGAATAAACATCAAATGACTTTCCTATATGCTATAATGATGAGTAAACGCGCCAAAAATCCACTGGACGATAATAAATGTGTTAATGTAGGTCGACGAAATAATATCCTTCTACATATTCATTAAGTTCGATAATTATTAGAATAATTTTTTATGCCTGATAATGCAGGTAACAAATACATGTGGTAACATTTATTTAGTTACACACGGCTATTCTAAACATATGATCCACGTATTTTGGTGAAACATGTAGAGTTGGCTATTAATACAGCGCCTTTACAAATACATAGAGAATAATACATGGCAAAATTTGTATCACACCTCAAATCAAAAAATCCAATATCAGCCCGAGGGCAAAAGACGAGAGGGCAAATATTGGTCGAGGGTTGATATGGGGTGTGATACAGATTTTGCCATGTATTGTTGTTTTTATTATATATTTGAAAAAAAAGTTTTAATTGTAATGTCGTTTAATGCCGTTTTAAGACTTCTTGTATGTTCAAACAAAAACAACATATTGAATATGATAGTAAGATACTCCATATGAAAAGTACAAAGTTTTTCCGGAAAGGTGTAATAAAGCTTGTGATAAAGGGTAAATAAAGAGGGCTGATACAGGATGTGAAATACAGGGCGCGTACCTGTGTTAATATCAGGGATGCAAAAATCCTGTATAACCGGTATATAACAAATATATAATAAGGGTTATTATCTGCTGATTTGACTCGTAAATACTGAAATGATAATGTAGATGTACTTCACGCACATGTATATATACCTGTCGTAGTCTATTCTCAAATTTCCAAATAAAAAATGAATATAATTGAAAACGCATTGACTGTTAATTGAATTTTCGGAACACTGTAAATACGAGGGGTGATCAAAAAGTTCGCAAACTAATTCTCTATCTACCTAACTACAGTTCTGACAAGAATGAAATTTGTCACAAATGTAGCCCTACTTCATGTGCTTTATGCAGTATGAGTCATGTTGAAATGTGCGTCATAATTATGACGTATTGATGTTAAGATGACGTCAAAATAGAGGCGACTGTGACGAAAATGGATGAGTCAATCGTACTTGAACAATAATAAAACTATAATAAAATTTTATGTAAAACTAGGTAAATCCTTCACGGAAATATACGATGATTTACATAAAGTTTATGAGCAAATGAGGGAGAGAGTGAATGCGTGCCGGTCCTACGTTAGTAGATATGAAAAAGAACAAAATTATTTCATGAATAGAATCATCACATGTGATGATCATGAAACTTGGGTACATTTCTATGAGCCAGAAAGTAAACAACAAAGTTCAATTTGGAAGCATCCGTCCTCGCCATCACCAATAAAAGCTCGCGTAACCAAGTCAGCAGGGAAGGTTATGCTCATAGTTTTCTGTGACATCAACGGTATAATTCTAAATCACATAGTACCACCCAAAACTTCAGTTACTGTGGACTACTATGCACGGGTTATCAAATCAGATTTGATGAGAGCAGTAAAGAGAAAGCGCCCAGATCTCTTAAGATCTGGATTCATTCTGCACCATGATAACGCACCTAGTCATAAAAGTTGGGTTGTGATGGACACCATGGAAATAATGGGTATAGAAAACCTAATTTATACCCCCTACAGCCCAGATTTGACAATTTGTGACTTCTGGCTATTTCCAGTTTTGAAAGATAACCTACGGGGAGAAAAATATGAGTCCCGGGAAGATCTTGGTACTGCTGTGAACAAGGTGCTAAGGGTCATGTCACGTGATGGCTTGGATCACGTGTTTCGCGCATGGGCAGACCGATGGGAAAAGTGCATAAAAGCTAGAGGGGCCTACTTTGAAAAAGAATAACTCAAAATCTCACCTTGAAAAATATTTTTAAAGTTATACAGTTAGTTTTCGAACTTTTTGATCACCCCTCGTATACAAAATATTAACACCGTGAGTTATTTTCCCCTATACAGTATTCGTGTGTTATAAACTTGTTTGTCAATACGTCATTTCTCTGATCCGTTACGACTCTATTTTTAGTCTATGCTGATCATGTGACTCTGTAAAAAGTTAGGCACATTTTGACACATTTATGAAACGTAAACAAATCATGGTGGGTCGAAAAAATACTCCCGAATCAAAGGGCAAGTATTGGTGTGTTGTACCAGGGTGCAATTCCGATTCAAGAAAGAAAAATATACTAGATAAATATGAAAGCGACTGTTTACAACCTTAGGACTATGCATTCGCGCATACGCAGTGCTCCGCTCCTTTTGCGCATGTGCAGTTTGTTGCGCATGCTCAGCCTTCCCTTTCAATATGGCCTCAAGAAGAGACGCTGGGTTTTTCACAGAGATGTTTTTCCTCCTGGTTAGTTAATATTATACCATCAGATGTAAAGACAAACAGTAAATTCTGATTAATTACTTGTTTATTAATAATTTTAACAAGAAATCTGAGATACTTCAGTGAAATTTTATGAGATACTTATGTGTACTCAATTTCTTTACCAACAATACATGATTTCATGGAAAATAAGTGTTTAATCCCAATAGAAATGAAAGCAACCCTTGAATATTTACTAATTACTTGCTTAGTGACACATTTAATAAGAATTCTCAAATTATTCAGTGAAATTTTATGAGATACTTGTGTGTTCTCGATTTCTTTACCAACAATACGATGTGTTCTTGGTAAATTTTTTATATATGGTGGGTAGGTCATGTTGAGGGGGCTCATGAGCAATGCAAGGTGGGTAGACAGCATAACATCGTTTAATACAGTATTGCTCTCAGCCAATGAAATTTCTAGATTATTATCAGAGGCAGGATAAGTACATATATTAAGTGCATAATTGTTGATCAGTGCATGAAACTCATCGTTACAGAAGATAGACATGACTGTCAAATTTGCTCATTTGACAGTGATATTTCTTATGCAACATGTTTTAATTTTCATTGTAATCTACAAGTAGATATTTTTTAAGAAGAATACTTGAATGACAACCTCCACAATATTGAATTTAAAAATAATCTTACTCTATCACAGACATAAAGTATTTTAGGACTATATTAACACATCTTAATTTTAAATAAAGTAAAACAGGATTCTTTCTTAATTTATTTGTTAAAAGAGTTTAGCGATTTCCCTGTATTCCAACCCAATTCTTTAAAATAATT
The DNA here is from genome assembly GCA_003671525.1 of Saccostrea glomerata. NCBI lineage: Eukaryota > Metazoa > Mollusca > Bivalvia > Ostreida > Ostreidae > Saccostrea > Saccostrea glomerata. The sequence goes on from PRKT01001549.1 coordinate 54,880, forward strand.
GACAGGCGGTATATTATTGATCTTGATATAGGAAGTTTAGAACATTATGTCTTAATTTTGGTAGGATGGCTAAAGGTGTAAATAATGGCATTTACTAATTACAAGAAAGTCTATTAACTCTCAAAAGTCAGATGTAATTTTTTTTTTACTAACTTGACTAAAAGGTGGTGGCTGTTCTGTATTAAATATACTAAAGAAATACTTCTCTAAGAACTGGAAGTGTAAGGATAGTCACAGACATGGGTTCAATTCCCATCATTACCAACAAACCATTTCAGTCTTTCTTAACTAACATTCTGGTGATGGTTGTTGAATTATTCAGTATTATTTATGTGTAAATATGATGATAACCATATTTTCTTTTTTTTTTAACAATTGATTGCTTGTCACAGTCTTTGTAAAGTACTAACAGCACACACGTACATTTGTTTTAGATTTCAGATCCTGCTCATGCCGTAATTGATAAAATTATTAATAATGAGTTTCAACTGCAAACGTTAGATGAGACTGAACTTGAGCTTACAAGACAAGATGAATATCTTGCCATTTATGGGCTTTATCGACAACCTATAGTGGGTGATGGTAATTGTCTTTTTAGGACCATTAGCTTTTCCCTCTATGGAAACCAAGACCACCACCAAGAGTTACGAAACTTGGCAATTCAAGAAATTGAACAAAATTTAGACGTTTTTAGACTATATTTCTTCAATCCAAATGGAGACCCATTGAATGATCTGGAAATTCAGTAGGAGTTATGAAATTTAGGACAATTAGGTTTTTTTGCAGGTCAGAATCAATTTTTGCTTTATCAAGATATTTTGGGGTCAATATTTTGGTTACAGTTGATGGTGACCTTGATCATCCAGAGGTAGCAACTCTTGAACACGATTTTGGCAATTCTAATTCGCGTATTCATTCAATTTGGACAAGGCCTGGAGGGGGACACTATGAATCGGTAACTGAAAGTTTGCCAGTAAATAGGAGAATTTCACAACCCCATTCAGTTGGAATTAAAAGTAAATATCATTGGAATTTAGAATATGCAGCATGTAAGAAAATCGATTTAGATTCACTAGTTTCAAGTAAGGATACAAATAACCAAGAAATTAATTATTTCTCTGAAAATCCTCACTTAAAATCATCTACAAATTACTTTCAAACAATCCATTCTTACGGAAAATCCTCTAATGACTTACAAAAGACAAGTAGCTTGGAAAAAAAATCAATGTTCAGTTTGTAAGAAAACATTTCACGATAAGGCAAATTTAAATAGGCATAAAAAAATATACATAATAAAGAAAATGATAAGAGAATGTCGTGCATTGTTCCCTCATGTGATGTAAAACTTTTTCCATGTCGAAGATCTTGTAAATCATTTAATCAGCATACACGATTCAGATATAAGGATTGAAAACCTGAACTTCGATAATATTAATTCTTTTGAAAAAATTTTGGCAGAAGGGTCCCTAAGTACATTTTACATCGGCCCAAAACATTAAATAAAGATGGATCACAAAGATATACCCTTGTTTGTCAAAGGGATGGGAAGAAACGTGCATGTGACGGTAAAGACACGAAAAGGAGGGAATATAAAAAGTAAGTTAGATGGCCTTTGTTTATCCAGATTTTCAGTGTTAGTTGCTAAAGATGGAACGGTTAAAGCTAAATACATACAATCCCACACACATTCAACCAATTTTGAAGAAAGTAAGTATCTTCCAATTCCAGACCACCTTAAATCTGAAATTAAAACCATGTAAGCTTTAAAAATTCCGATAAATACTATTTTAGACAACGTAAGGGAAAAATAAGGCGATAGGAACAACCGCGATGACTTAACAGATTTAAAACATTATCATTTGATAGATAGCAAAACAATTCACAACCTGAAGAAAAAAAAATAATTGACTCCTCTGTTATCAGACATAGTGACGATGCAACTTCAACTTTTCTAAGAATAGACGCTTTAAAAAAAGAAAAATTTAATTCCATTTTAATTTACAAACAACAAAATGTAGATGACAGCAAACTTGGTTTAGATAAAGAAGATTTCATGTTAGCAATAATGACAAAACAACAGCTAAAAATGTAGGAAAAGTTTGCACCTTTAATTCTGTGTATGGATTCTACCCACAAAACTAATATCTACTCGTTTAAATTTATTACACTTTAGGTTCCTGATGAATTTAAGCATTGTTACCCCGTAGCATTTTGTATATCTAGTAAAGAAAACGAACAAGCCATTTCCCTGTTTCTTAGTGCTGTAAAAAACAAGTCCCCACAAACAACATTAACATTCTAATGACAGATGACGGTAATGCTGGATGGAATGCAGCTGAAAAAAGGTTTTAGACCTGATTTACAACATTTCCTTTGCATTTGGCATATACATAAGAACTGGCGATTGAAAATTCAACAGCATATCAAAGACAAGGTGCAGCAAGCAGAGATTTATTGTTTGTTATGTGCTGCAATGGATGCCAAGTCAGAATCAGTCTATAATAAGTATTCAGATGTATTGGTTCAAAGATTGTCCGATATTAATCAAGCTTTATTAGAATATGTCAATGATTTTTATTTATCTAGAAAAGAAAAATGGACAATGTGTTTTAGAAATTGTGAATATGCTTAAGTTAATACAAATATGTTTCTAGATAGATTCCATAACCAGTTGAAAACAGTTTACTTTGAAGGGAAAAGAAACCGTAGAATAGATGTCCTTTTAGAAACCCTACTTCAGATTGAGAACAACTTATATTTCAAACATTAAGCATCTAAAAAATTTAGCATGCCTTCTCAAGAAAATATTAAGACCTCTGAACGTCACCAAAGTAGTTTCGACATATGCAATTCTGCAGTTTGCCAAGTTAACAAAAACACTTTTTCACTAGCTTCTCAAAACAATTTGTATACCATTATTGTCAAAGCACAAAAATGTCCTGAAACTCATTGCTACACAAAATGTAAAAAGGTACCATGCCTAGATTTGTGCAGACATATTCTTACATGCAATTGCCATGACTTTGAAGAAAGGAATATTTGTAAACTTATGCACACGGTCATGTTTACTTAATAAAGATACCCTTACAACACCTTTAGATAAAAAAAATTGAATTTTGTCGAAAAGAATAAGGACAAGGTCATTGGTACGCCATTGAAGAAAAGACGCATTTCTGAAATCTCCAATGATGCAAAAATTCAAGGAAGACAAGAAAGAATGGACAAAATTATGTCCCAAATAAAGAATGGTCCCCTTGTTCAACAACATAGGCTCAATAACATAATCTCTGCCCTAGATTGCATTATATCTGCCAATGATGGATGTGAAAATCTTCCTAACTCCCTTGAAGAGTTTATGCAAAGTGAAAAAATAGCATCAAACGCTAACAATGTCTTGCAGCCACGTTTTAGGCCCACTACCAAGAATCCGGGTAGAAAGAGAAAAGATCCTTTGAGGAAACTCTCTCAACAAGAAAAAGATAATGTCCTTGAACGGCTTCAGCAACATAATCAACAAGGTCAAAACACTGCTCCGCAAGTGAGTTAAGGTTAAATATGGACTTTTCTATGCAAATAAGCTAATAAAAATGCATAGATTGTTTTTTTCATGTACAGAGAATGTTCAAATTGATTTTCCTATACATAATTATTAACGACAGTATAGTATTGCAAGTGCACATTATGACGTCATAGTTCTTTCCCATTGAAGGTTATAAAGCACATCAATAAAACAACGTCGGCGCAAGGGCATATCCTATTCAATTTAAAATAGATAATGTATAATACTTATGAGAATATTCTTAAAAGTAATAAAATTGCTGCACAAATCCTATGCTCTTCTTCAAACGATAAAAATTTTACTAAACTTACACTGGACTGTGCATTTTTACCCTATTTCAACTTAGTACTGTACGAAAAATAGATAAACAATTGCAGTGTCGACATTTGTGCAGCAATATCTGAAACCCATTGAATATTCTGCCTCTATTTATACCTTGTTTCCATAAAACAAAGTAATGTATGCCCTTGCGCCGAAGCGATTTTGTTGATGTTTCTTATAAAGTTGTGTAGTAAAGGTTGAATATGACGTCATAATGTGTACTGGCTATCGCATATCCTGGGTACCAAGAATGTATAAGAAAACAAATCTTAGCATTTTCTTTGCCGTATGTATGGCATTTACGGGTTTTAACTAGATATTTTGCATAGAAACCTCCATACATAACCTTAACTCACTTGCGTCCTTCTGATGAAATTGGACAAGATCAAAGGTCAGGGCCCTCTGTTACACCATATCCCCCATTGAGACTTGTACATACCAATGAAACCCCTGTTTTACCATCACAAACACAAGGTCCAGTCATTAATCTTAATGATCCTCAAGGTCTACCTTCCTGGTATAGGATTCCTTCATCACTTTACGGTAGGAGGATAACAGTTGTCCGAAGTGATGGGAAAAACAAAGCATAATATTCACAGGTGGGCAACACCATACAAATGAGGATAAGGAGAACTAGATAACTTTATAGGAATCTATTTCCTGAAGTCAATGGTCATGGCTATATACATGTAAAAATAACATCTGTATGGAAAGGGATATTTTAGACACCTTTTTTAGGGCTTAGTTGTTCTTAGGCATAGGGAAAAGAAAAGTTCAGTCTCCATCTAACATTTCAGTTATGTTATTTATTTTTGTTCATGCTTTCTCTTATTTTTTTGTTAGATATACTGTCAATCTGTCAAAAATACATTAAATCTATGCTTGAATCATTTCTCATTATTTATTCTCTTAAGATATAAAATAAACATGATAAATATCATGATTTTAAATGAGATAGAATATAACTATAAAACTAATTAATTTTACAACTATAAATTCAGTTTAAGCATAGTTGACAACTGCAACTGGCATAAAGTCAGTCCAGTAGTAGATTGGCAATGGTAGATGAGCATTCTCCGTCCGCTCTAGGCCAGTGTCAAGTTGCATGTTGTCTTCTTGTTAACAGATAATAGATTTGATTTGGATATTATTTGGTTAAATAAGTTGTGTTAATACCTGTTTTGGAGCACTTTATTCAATGTTTTGTAATGTTCAAAATGAAAAGTGTTTGGCCATTGTATTTTATATGAAAAAATTAAACAAAAATAGTGTTTACCGTTTTGTTCTTGTTGAAAAGTAATATTACTTACTAATATATAGGCTCTGACTTAATTGTTTATCTGTTCTGAATACCGTAAATCCTGTTTTTTTTTCATGTGTTAGAAATTATGCGAAAAGGGGGTAGATTTTTACATTTTTTATTTTGCACAAGTTAATTTTTACAATTGAAGATTTTTTTTTCTTCTTAAAATGGTAGGCTAATGTTTTTCATGTCACATGATATCTGTTATAATTTCTGCGTTTTTTATATTTAGCTACTTGAAAATGATCACAGAAAAGGTAAAATATAAATCATCGCGAAAATAACTGGATATACGGTATCTTTTTTTTTATCTTGCAGCAATTAACTATGGTAAATGTTAATAAAATTAATCTAATGGTATATTAATAATTTAATACATCACAGCTTTAGATATATATAAAATTACATAAATATGTTGTGTCTTTATATAACATGTCTACATTAAAGAAAAAACCCTAAACTATATGGTTGACAACTGCAACTGGCCTAAAATCAGGCCAAGTAGTAGATTGGCAATGGTAGATGAGCATTCTCCGTCCGCTCTAGGCCAGTGTCAAGTTGCATGTTGTCTACCTTTTAACAGTTGATTTAAATCAAATTTTATTAAGAAATCTAATCATACTCTCATATGTGTTGTTGTGTTGCTGCAGGAAGATAGTTTACATGGGCCGAAACTTTCCTGGTTGTGTCAAATGTTTAATTTTTTAGAAATTTATTACTCTGTACAAAAATGATCTCACAATGAATGTGAATTTTTATTTAAATATTGAAGACAGATGTTTAAGCTATAAATGAGAATTATTCCCAATTTTTGAAATTATGAAAACCAGAAGGTGTCAGGGGAATCTATTGTCCATTTTTAGGTCACCTGAGTAAACTCAGGTGACCTATTGCTATCTGTTTTCGTCCGTCGTCGTGCGTCGTGCGTCGTGCGTTGTGCGTTGTGCGTTAACATTTGAACATTTTCAGCTTCTTCTCTACAACCACTGAACCAATTTCAACCAAATTTGGCATAAAGCATCTATGGGTGAAGGGGAACAAAAATTGTGAATTTCATGATCCCTGCCCCCCTGGGGCCTGTGGGGTGGGGCCAAAACCACTAAAATTAGTGCAATCTTTAAAAATCTTCTTCTTTACTCCTGGACATCAAGCAGTCAAACTGTTTGCAT
>PRKT01001550.1:0-33833 GCA_003671525.1 Saccostrea glomerata
CTTTGCTCGAATCTGATTGGCTGTAGGATACAGGATAGGATAGGATAGGATTGGATTAAGGACAGATGAGACGTTCCTTAATAATAGATAAATTTTTCTAAGAGTTTGTTATTGAAGTGTTGCTACTTGAAAATGTTTACTCACAAAAAATTGAGGTACCTTACCAGGCATATCTGCAAGATACCAGGGGTAGTTTTTCTTATAATATCCTTTTGGGAAGAAAAATAATTTTCCAATTTCAAATGTTTGAGGGTTTGGATTTCTTAAAACGTTTAGAAACCGCGCATGCTGTAGAAATCAGAATGTTATTAAAATTTTGAATATTTTTCATAGATTACGAAGATATACAAAACGGATTTTGAGGAACGTCTCGTCTGACCTTAACTTCTATATGTTTCTATCGTGAATCCTCAATCCTGAATCCTATCCGATCCCATCCCATGTCAACTTGTGGGATAGCAGCACTGTAGCATAATTACCGAGGATGCTAAGATCGCTAAAATTAAATATCGCAAAACTTAAGTTGTAATAACTTCTTAGTAAGCATTTTAAAATCGCTAAAATTACATTTCGCTAAAGATAAAAAAATACCATTTTAAAAAGACAATTAGCTAAATTTGCAACTCCCAAAAATTTCAACTTATACGGTAATAAATCTATATATGAAACAGATGTCTCAAAAGTTCTGATATATTTTTAGAATACGTAAATAAAAAAAAACAATGTAAGATGTTCATGTGCTACACGTAATAGGCAGCCGGTAAATACATTCAGGTGTAAGGAATGCGATGTTATAATGCAACAACAGTGCTTGCAAATAAGAGATGATATTTAATATTACATAATGCTATTTACCAGGCAGGTATAGTTTAAAGTTGAACTCGTTGCTATGTCACCCGAGAAGTTCAGAATAATGACCTCCTGACTGTTTCTGCAGTCTGTGTCGTGAGAAAAAAAAACAAACACTGAATTCCTTTTCTTATGACTTAAAAAAAATAAATCCATTATTTCATGCACTGACGGAGAAGTCGGTGAAGGAAAAGCACTGTTGTCTTGTCAATTTTAATTAAAACAAAGATACGCACATAAACTTACTGTAATAACTACAAGTATAGACATACTGGCTGTTCATTTTCAGCAAAACATTATTTGTATCCATGAGCAAGCTTTATCATAAGCTGTTTTACTATGTCATCTGCTATACAGGTCAAATTTTTGGCCACAGATTGACGTTTAATATTTCTGCGTGTAGCTCGGAAAAGGTTTTGTACCACAGTAAGATACGTAAGGAGCAAAAAAACTATTTATTTCCTAAATGTTTACTTGCTTAAAGAAATATTTCATTATAACACTTAATTAAGAAGTGATACAGATTGTGTATACCTTCATCACCTTAATTTAACAAAAATAATAACTCTGGGTTATGAAATGAAGTACTAAAGCACAATTTGATTGATTGAATATTCAAGTAACTATAAGTAAATGCAAGGAACAGGTATTGTTTTATATATAATAAATAAATGATTATTTGAAATACATCGGATATTTACAAAGAGGGAGAAAAGAGAGAGTTGTATCACGTGATTTTAGTATATTAATGAAAGTCTAGGTTACGTTCTCACCACTTCCTTCACGTGTACGTCACGATTAACTGCATTTTTTGTCATTTTCATATGTTTATTAAGAGTGATGTTTTATGTAATCTTTTTCTAGTAAAAGTACTACATATATCACTTTTTTAAAAACAAAATAAACCTTTTTAAGGTTCCTGGTGTAATATAGATATGGCATTGAAATTATTTAAAGTAATACTAATAATATAAAAATAAAAATCAATGAATTATACAGGATCATAAATGAAATGATAAATTACATACAAATGCATACAAACGCAGCATTGTTGAGGCTTGAATTAGGGGGCGGGGCCTAATTTATACGGGAAAAGTTTACTGTGACGTCACACAAAAATATGACTTTTATGTATTTCTCATAATACATGAAAATGAAATTATTTGCAACTTTTAACTGTATTAGCATAATAAACAACAATAAAACATATCAATGCATTAAAAAACGTTGCTAGGTAAATCCATTGTAGCTGGTTTTAAACAACGCACTGATTGCGATGAACTTGTATATATGACGTCATTTTGGTAAACATGACGTATTTCATGTACTGTGAGAGACAGATTGAGGATTTTTTTAACAATGAAAAATGCGTTTTATAATAAAACGGAATATTATTTACAAGTTTTAAATAGTCGATTAATACCAATGTAGATCCTTTGTTTATTGCGATTATTCATTAACTTTCAAGAGAATGTATTTTATTAATTATGTCGTGTTTTTATGTACAGGTTACGTATATTTTAAATCGAGATGCACCATAAAATCGTACTTTCGCAAGGGCATACACTGCATAGATCTTAATCATTTTTTGAATAAAGATAAAGGATATTATCCTTAACTAGAAAAGTGCTGCTGCTTTCTTTAAATCGAAGGCGTGATTTCATAAGTACACAAAATATTTGGTAAAAGTCTAAAATTTTTTGACATTGGCCTATTTACTTGAAAATTTAACTATTAAAACGCAAATTCTATTCAAAGCAGCAGCACTTTTCAGAAACTACAAAGTATGCAGAAGCAATTAATAGCTTGAATTTTTAATTTCAACTAGGGTATGCCCTTGCGATATTGAAATTTGTTAATGACCTACATTCAGTACACGTACTTTGCATTCATCACGTGACTGTCCATCGATGCGACTAAACTTCATACAGTACAGAGTGGGTCATACTATGCTATTTCCATAGGTATTAACGTTCTGTGATAATAAAACAGCTTAATTGAAATAAATTTAATTTAAAATAATATCCCCCTTTTTGCATATATATTTTCCGTTGATTTCTCATAGTAGGCCTTAACAGTGCTGCGAACATATTAAATAAAATATAACGTAAATAAAAAGGACAATATAATATATTCATGTACTACGCCTAACAAATACCATGTTAATGTGTAAGGATGTGTAAGGAATGTGAAGCGATTATGCACACAACAATGCTTGTATATTAAGGATATAATTTATATTCGGGTAGACCTTTAAACGAGGAGGATACAGCTTAAAGTTTAAATTGTTGCTATGTCACCTGAGCGGTTCAGAACAATAGCTTTACTCTTTTTAAAATCTATGTCCTGTGCAAAAACCATGATATTCTCTCCCAATGACTGAGATGAAAACTTTATATTTCTGCACTGATGGAGAAGTTGGTTAGAAAAAATAAGAAAGGTACGCACTTGCTACAACAACTATAAATATAGATATATTTTCCACACGTGGTAATTTCGTAACGAGAGAGCTGCTTCATTTACCAGGCCTCCTTGTTGAAAAAGAAACCTGACATTATTTTATCAATCAACTCCTAGTGAATACTTAGTAACATATATGTCTGTAAAGTTATGATTTTGACTCAATAAGAATGCACTTTTGTAAAAAAAAAACAACAAAAAAAAAAAACAAACAAACAAACAAAACAAAAGATTGCAACCATTGTGTGGCCAATATCACCAAAATGATCACGATTTACACATTTTAACAATCATTGAGAACGTTGGATATTACTTAAATTGTTTTCTTTTTGAGAAAAAAATATCAGTTGTTCGTACTCTTAATCAAATGTTAACACTGAAAACCTTGCCCAACAACCTTTGTTGACCTAAAAGGCATTTTTATACCCCCCGCTTGGAAAGCGGAAGGGTATAAAATAATCGGTATTTCCGTCCGTCTGCCCGTCTGTAACACTTTACAACTCCTCTAATATTACTGAGTGAAATTAAATGAAACTTTCGCAGAATCTTTATTACATATTGCCATTGTGTGCCACCTATTTTAATTTTTTATTCGACACGTATTTAAGCTTTCCTATTGTAACCCATGGACATTTCCATTATATGTTTACATATGACGTCACATATAGAAGCTTCTGGATAACAATAGCACGAGTTATTCCTCTTTACACATTACCGTAAAACACCATATATCAACACATGGACATTATGGGAGGCGGGGGGTATCATTTAGTGAGCTCATTGCTCACAGTACCTCTAGTTCTTTTAGGAAAAAAACAGCATTGAAAGAAAATATTGTATAACAATGAGAACCCTAGCCACCCTTAAGTCATTCTGCTGGAAAAAAAACGAAGCAAAATATTTTAGGTAAATCATTTTTTTGTGGATTATTATTTATAACAGAGATATATTGAGAAACAATTTTTCCAAGTATTCAATTTTTTTTTCGACAATGCTTGCACTGAAAAATCATAACTTTTTTTCTTATTTCTAGACATGCATAGCGACTTAAATCCAAAACATAATAATTCATTGTCGTAAAGTACTTTGATATTGAAATTCCCTGTTGTTCGATGAAAAAGATTGATTTAATTTGAAAACACTAGATGATCTTTAATGTGACACACGGGTCTTTAAAATAAAATTGCAAATTTCAGTTAAGGATAATAAGAAAAGAAAATTCAAAAATTACGTCGGTGTGTTCTATCGTCGTTATACATGGAATACCTTAACAAGAAATAAAATACCATGGGTAATTAAATCATAAACTTAAGTATTGATTGATTCAAATAAAACTATAAGCCAATGTTATAAAAGGAAGGATATGGAGATAACGAACAGTATTCAAGTATCTTTTATAAATATACTTAATAAATGTTTATTTAAAATAAATCTGAAATTTTGTGAAATGAAAAATTGTATCATGCGATTTAATTGCAATGATGGAAGGCAAGGTTTTGACCATTTTCTCAATTTGTATTGTACGTCCCGTTATCCTGTGCATTTGTCAATTTAGATGTTTAATATAAAAAGTGATGCTGCATTGAATTCAACTCGTTTGTAAAACGTGTACGATTCCTTTTTTTTAAACCAAAAAAGCTTGCTCATTTTGTAATTTTATGGTGCAAACTAAATATAAATCTGGAATTATTTAATGTTATATTTATAATATTTATAATATTAAATGTCATTCAGTGAATTATACAGAATAATGAATGAAATTCTGAATTACACAAAAATGCAAATTTTATAAAATAAAAGATACTTAATAAAATGCAAAATGTACGTATTCGTGTACTGCGTAACAACTACCGTGCTAATGAGAGGTATTCATGCATTCAACAATGCTTGCATATTTATAATGAAATTTAATATTCCCTTAAGCTATTTACGAGGGGGATATGGCTTAAAGATAAACTCGTTCCAATGTCATCTGAAACGTTTAAAATAATGTTTTCAATCTGTGTCGTGATCACACACACAAAAAAGCAACGGATATTCTTTTCACTAAGATGAAAACTTTATTTCTTCTACACTCATGGACAAATTAGTTAGCGAAAAGGCTGTTCTCTTGTCAACACTAACATCAAGAATAAAGACAGAAATGCAATTTTACCCTCTGAAATAACTATATCAATAGATATTTTATCACATAAAAGCAGATATCGTAACAAGAGACTGCAGCAATTACCGGGTAACCTTGTTCCAGAACACCTGAAATGATTTCATAATTCGACTTCCTATTGAGTAATTTTGAACATATATTTGTGTTAATTGATGATTTTGATTCGTGTAGAAATGCACTGCTTTTTATAGTACAAATTGTTGCAACCTAATTGAGGCCAATAATAATACAATTATCTTAATTCGAACAAGTTTCATTCAGCAATCATGAAGAATAATGGATATCAGATAAAATCTTTTGTATTTTTTTAAAAGAAAATACCAGTTGCTGGTACTCAGAATCCAATATTCAGACTGAAAATACTGCCACATATCCATAGCAGAGCTAAATGGCAAGCATTATAGAAAAGTGAAAACTTTAGTACGAGTATGCTCATTTACTAAATGAAGTCATTGTTCTTGAGAAATTTTATAAAAGATAATAGCCATGTCTTTTTATATATCGACTTCGTATTGAGTAACTTAGAATATATATTTGTGTTAATTGCTGATTTTGATTCGTATAGAAATGCACTGCTTTTTATAGTACAAATTGTTGCAACCTTATTAAGGCCAATAATAATACAATGATCTTAATTCGAACAAGTTTCATTCAGCAAGCGTGGAGAATAATGGATAAAAGATAAAATTTTTTGTTTTTTTTAAAGAAACTACCAGTTGCTGGTACTCAGAATCCAATATGCAGACTGAAGATATTGCACACAACCATAGCCGAGCTAAATGGCAAACTTTATAGAATAATGAAAACTTTAGTACGAGTTAAACTCATTTTACTGAATTAAGTCATTGTTCTTGAGAATTTTTATGAAAGAAAATAGTCATTTCTTACAATGAAAACCCTTGAGCCTTCCCTTCGTTCAGGATGGAAAAAGTCACAACTTACAATTGTTAAGCAAATCATGTTTAGCAAATAAATCTTAATTTTGATATATGGTCTTTTTTTCAATTATGCAAATATACAACATCGTCTTATATCTCATATGTTAATCTAGACATTATTACTAAATCGTGCCTTTTTGCATCATTAAACATCATAGATGATATTAGGATAAGTGCGTGCACTTCTGTAAATAAAGGATGTTCTTTGAAAGTTAAGAAATCCGTTATAGAGCTTTTTTTTTATTTTCAGAAGATTGAACAACATTGGATTGATAAAAAAGAAATAAACACATAACGTAAATTATTTATCATTAATTTATTGTTATTCTTGACGCCTGAAACAACAATCAAGCGAACTCATTTACTATATTTTTGATTTAGTTTTGTAGCGTACTATTCATAAAGTATTGAATACTCTCTTTTTTCTAATTTAATTATTCTATTTCATCCCAATTATACATACACTGATTGAAAGCAAAAGATACTTGTTTTATTACTAACCATAAATTTCGACGAAAGTTCAAAACAGTATGAATAAAAATTGTAATACACCTAGAGATATAAATCCTTATTTTTCAATTAAAAAAGGCTGATCAAACGTTTTTGAAGCTATAACATTCTCAAATTTGATGATAATACCAAAGGATCACTGATAAGGCAAATAAGTCTTTTACATATCGAAATTCAAAGAAAGAAGAAAATATTGAAATAATGTTATGTTCTTACATATAATACTACATACTTTAAAAAGTATATTAAGCTTTTTCTCTTTATTTCATTATTTTATACGGAGAGTCATAGATGATTTTCTGTCTTTTAAAACAGAAAACATTTCCCCCAGGTAATTCTAATTCTTGTGAATAAAGAACAGAGAGGAAACATATGAGATTAAAATTGCAATTTTGTTAACAATAATATAAAGGAGTGGGTTTAATCATCGCGTGATGGTGTTTATTCTTCTTTTTAAAAGAAAATTTATTTTTATCAAGTAATATGCAACGCCATACAGAAATTTGAAACGCTTGTTAAATTTTTTTCGTGCAGATATGTTTTTTTTTACATTTCAGTGACATTGCATCGAGGGATAATAGTTTCCTTTATTTGTCTCAAAATGTAATATGAAAAGTGTGACACGATATTCAGGGGACCCTGTATAAATAGAAAAAAAGACATCTATACTGGCTGTACAAGAATGTTTATCTTCAAATAAATTGAAATCAAGGAACACCTGGATATTGTCTTTACAAGCTGCGTATTTTGTTTTGAATAACGACTTGACATATAAAATACAGAAAATGTTTGATTTGACTTAAATATGGAAGAATTGTACCTTGCACTCGTAAAATGTGGTGCATCTGAAAAAGTTATCAAATTCGAATTGAAACAAGCTTTTGGTTCAATTGATGAAGCCAGACAGGGAACCCTAATTAATTCTCTAACAACTTCCGACCTAGGAATAATTAAGGTATATAACTTTTAACCTAAACCTAAATATTTTATGATTTTGTATTCTTAAAATGTGTTTTGAATTAAAAGAGTAGCATAGAATGAACAACATTGTATACAAACTTCTTATTTATTGAAACCTAGCTTTAGGAAATGAGAAAAGATTGTGAAACGGCGCTAATTAATCTTAAAGTAATATACGCCGTATGGATGCCGAAACAAAATGATTAAATGATTTGAAACACATAAAGTGTAATGAAAAAATAATATTTCCACAAAATTTAACTATAAAACTCGTTGTAATAACAGAACAATAAAGCAATATCTGCAATCAAGAATTCAGTCTTTTCATGAATATTGATAAAGGAAGTGCGTAAACAGTAGGTCTAAATATAGACACGTATGTCCACGGGAAATTATAGACTGTAAGACAACGTCAGGCACGTTGCATTTTGACAACGATTATTAATAAAAGGTTAATATGCGTCATAGCAGAGTATAGATGGTTGATACTGATTACATTTAAAGATAAGTTATATTAATAGTAACACGCCATCCACGTCAAAAGTGAGTTGTGTCTCAAAGGGCTTACCTCGTTTTCTTGACGCCGTGTTTGTTTATCAATCTAAAAGTAGCGACGGCGTCACGTGGTGGATTTACTTAAAAATAGACATTATTCTCCTTGCAGGATAATAAATAATTATAATTTGATAACTTTATAACGAATTTTATTTAAATGGTGTAATTTACAGCATTTTCGTAACTTTTATTGGTAAACAAAATATATAAATTTCCAGCCGTATTTTAAAATGGCGCACGTTATAGCGTATATTACTTTAAAACTTGACATTTTAAGTGAAATATTCTTATCCTAATTCCAAAATAATTTCAAAGGTACCCATCAATTTCTATCAACGTATTTTGTTTTAGCTTGATTCTTTATAGAAAAATTCTATTTGTTTAGAAAATACCATGTAGCTTTTTAAGTTAATGGTAATTTAAAAAAAAAATAGAAAAACATATAAAACGAGAACAGAGAGACAAAATTAATAACAGTACCGGTTTCAAGATGCGTGACTTTACAGAATATGTATAATAGTTTAAGCTTCAATTATCATGACCAATATGTAATATAAGGAGAGCGACACAAATATTCAGTAGACCCTGTATAAATTAAATAAGAGCATCTGCACTGACTGTAGGAGACTTCTACTTGAAATGATTCTTAATCACGAATCACCTGGATATTCTCTTTACAAGCAGTTACTTTTGCTTTTTTTATAATACGTCAAAACACAATATGTATAAAATCATCGATTTGACCTAAGTATGAATTTCAAAAATAGAATGAGCTCTAAAATCCTGAATCGAATGAATAATTCCGTTCACATACATCTGAAGTACAATTCAAATGATATAGGGAATGAATATAGATAGGGCTTTATGAAGATCAAATGAAGTAACATTTTACAATTTCAAAATGTTATAGAAAGTGGGTACAACTTCTACTAAATGTTTGTGTCTTATTAAGCACGGTTTAAACTACTATACCAAAGATGTTACTTCTAAAGGTCGACGAACATTGTTAAGATTTTTGGCATAGTTAAAATAACGGCCATTGAATTAAAATTTCGAAATAATCATTCTAAGAGTTATTCGCTACTTCCAAAGGTTTTTTTTTCATAAATATGTTGCAGTTCCAATGCTCCGCAAGAAAGAACATTGTAAAAGATAGATTTTATCAAAATTGATTCAGTTTGTGAAAAAATCTCGTTTTTTATTGTACCAGATCTTTAGTTGTTACTCGGGTGCGTTTTTATTTGCTCTGTTGCTTGCAAAAACGTTGAATTGTTACTAAGCCGAAGGAAACTTTATCGTGTCGGCACGAATATTATATAATAGTTCATGGAGAACCCTGAATTATTATATTAAAAAAAAAACAAGAGGCCCAGGGGCCACAGCGCTCACCTGAGTACATCGGGCTTGAATTTACTCCCCCCCCCACCCCCCTCCAGGCGTTCATCATTTGAACAAACTAGAATCTACACTACCTGAGGATGATTCCAAATAAATATCACTAATGATAGCTTTGAAGAACTTGAAAAGAAGATTTTAAAAGGTTTCCCTATATATCCCTATGTAAAACTTGGGTCAGCCATTTTTGGCCCACCCTAGCCACGGGGGTCATGATTTGAACAAACTTGAATCTACACTACCTGAGGATGATTCCACATGAGTTTAATCTTTCCTGGCCCTGTGGATCTTCAAAAGGATTTTTAAAGATATTTCTTATATATTCCTATGTAAAACTTGAGTCGGCCATTTTGGCCCCACCCTTGCCCTGGCGGTCATGATTTGAACAATCTTGAATCTACACTACCTGAGGATGATTCCACATGAGTTTCATTTTTTCTGGCCCAGTGGTTCTGGAGAAGAAGATTTTTAAAGATTTTTTCCTATATATTCCTATGTAAAAATTGGGTTGGCCATTTTGGCTCCACCTTTGCCCCTGGGGTCATGATTTGAACAAACATGAAGCTACACTACCTGAAGATGATTCCATGAGTTTCATCTTTCCTGGCCCAGTGGTTCTGGGGAAGAAGATTTTTAAAGATTTTTCCTATATACTCTTATGTAAAATTTGGGTCGGCCATTTTGGCCCCACCTTTGCCTCGGGGGTCATGATTTGAACAAACTTGAATCTACACTACCTGACGATGATTCCACATGATTCTCATCTTTCCTGGCCCAGTGGTTCTTGATAAGAAGATTTTAAAAGATTTTTCTTATATATTCCTATGTAAAACTTGGGTCTGCCATTTGGCCCCACCCTTGCCCCAGGGGTCATGATTTGAACAAACTTGAATCTACACTACCTGAGGATGATTCCACATGAGTTTCATCTTTTCTGTCCTAGTGTTTCGTGAGAAGAACATTTTTTAAAAAAATTTCCTATATATTCTTATGTAAAACTTGGGTCGGCCATTTTGGCCCCACCCTTGCCCCGGCGGTCATGATTTGAATAAACCTGAATCTACACTACCTGAGGATGATTCCACATGAGTTTCATCTTTCCTGGCCCAGTGGTTCTGGAGAAGAAGATTTTTAAAGATTTTTCCTGTATGTTCCTATGTAAAACTTGGGTCTGCGATTTTGGCCCCACCCTTGCCCCGGGGGTCATGATTTGAACAAACTTAAATCTACACTACCTAAGGATGATCCCACATGAATTTCATCTTTCTTGGCCCATTGGTTCTGGAGAAGACGATTTTTTAAAAATACCATTAATTTTTAACAAAATTATGATTATCTCCCCTTGGAAAAAGGCGTGGCCCTTCATTTGTACAAACTTGAATCCCCTTTACGCAAAGATACTTTGTGCCAAGTTTCGTTGAAATCGGTCCAGTGGTTCTCGAGAAGAAGATGAAAATGTGAAAAGTTTACGACAACAACGACAACAACGACAACGACGACAACAACAACGACAGACGACGGACAAATTTCGATCAGAAAAGCTCACTTGAGGCTTCGGCTCAGGTGAGCTAAAAAGATCACGTTAATTAAAAAAAAATAAAATCATACGTGTCTAATAGATAACCGAGGTAAAACGACAAGCAAGGAGGCTCTATATAGCGTAGTATTACAGGAAATTTTAGGGCGGTAGGGATAGATTTTATTACTAGTATAAAGAATAGAATTAATTAATAAAACAAGAGTCTCCGATAGTCAGTGGATACAATTAATGCATTTATGTGTTGGATTAAGTCTCCGATTCTCATACCACAACACTGTTCTGAAGTTTTCATTGCTAACGATGAATAAGCATGACATAAACCTGAAACATTAAAAACACCTGTTACACTTACGAATAATATGTGGCATAGAGGAATTAGATACGACTTAAAAAAACTCTCTTGGTATGTAGAGTTTCAAGCTGTTCAACATATCCATTGACAAAAATATCCATTTGGATAATTTCCGCCTTTTCATATATTTTATGCATGTACAATTTTTCTTATATCTACCATGCATTTAAGTTTCAAATAAACAATCTTTTTGAATGTATAATCAGTTAGATTCTCTGTTTTTCAAACTGTATTCATTGCAACTCTAAGACAGTAAACATCAATTGTCACACAACCTATGCCTAGCCTTGCTAAATGTACAATTTTGAACAATAAAGAATCAATTACTACACCACAAATATCTACGTAAATTTGTTTCAATGTTCTATTCATTCATTCATTCTATCTTTATTTCCCCCCGTAGGAGATTGCATGAATATGAACATTTCAAATCATATAAACATTACAAAAGGAAAATAGAAAAAATAAATACATATCAATTAGGAGGAAAAAAGAAAATAAATGTGTACATTATATTACATTAGGAAAGAACAAGGTTGCTGACTAGAGCGATATACAAGGTAGGAAAAAAAACTAGGTTGCTGACAGTAAGTATAGACAGGTCACTCTGTTCTCCTACGCAACTGTCTGTTAAACCATGCTGCAGTATCTCTTAGGAAACGAAAATTCAACATATGTAAGCTGGGACCATCAAAATGAGATAAGGTGCTTGAGATTAATCTAGCACCTAGCAGAAAAAGGTATAGGTCATGTGGACTGAGACCGGAAAGTTCGGCATTTAATATGATATTAAAGTTTTCGATCAGAGTGTCCCACCACGCTTCGCGGATGGCGGTTGTGCCCAAGCAGGTTGTAGAGATGTGCTCGAAAATGTTCCTGAAGTTTTCTTCGCAGAGGGGACAAGGTTCTGGAGGAGAGTCTGAAAGAGTCCATAGCTTGACAATAAATTTACAAATTTCTATTTCGTGGATGTTGCTTGGAATTTCCCAGATAGTTTGGGGAGATTTCCCTGCGGTTATAGTATTGAAGAGAAGAAAGGACGGATCTGAGTACATCCGTTGACGTCTTGATTCCAAATGTACGTTAGTGACAGCTGCTTTAACATATCTTTTCCACATGTATTTTGGGGGGAAGTAACCATCTTGTAAGTATATAAGGAGGTACTGATGGAGGTCATACTTATGCAAAAGAGCCATGACGTCATTGATAAAGCCATAATGTTTAAGTTCGGGAGACTGTAAGTAAGAAAAAAGCCGATGGAGAAAAATCTGTTTCGTTAGAGTTTTGCTATCCAGTTCACACAAACGGCCGAAGAATTGCAGTTTTCTTTTGTCAATTTCAGACGAAATCGGAAGAAGTCCAAGTAAGGATTCACAGATATCAGATCTGGTGTCTTTTGGTAGACCAACAGCATGCTTGCATATGAAGTGTTGAAAAGTGCTAAGGGTTTGCAGATCCCTTTGACGTAAGTTGGACCAAAGTTCACATCCGTACAAGGTCGAAGGGAGTACAATTCTGGTGTAAAGCCGTGATATGGTGACTGGGTTAAGGTGTTCTTGTATTTGGAGGGCAAAATAAGCCTGTCGTCCTTTCCTGCATGCATTTTCAATTTTCTCGGTATGGATGAGTTTGGATTGAAGAAGAATTCCTAAATGGTTGTACGTGTTAGATAAATACACAGGGTCTGGACCAAGAAACCATACTGGGGACTCGTCATAGTTGGTAGATGTTTTGGAAAATCGAAGAACACTAGACTTGTCAGCGTTGAACTTGAATGTTAATGTTATTACTAATCCAAATCTGTCACAGATTTATATCAACGTATGCATATTTTTTTTTATTTGTGTAATATGCTTTTAAAGGGATCTCCATATATTCTTTGATAGTATGAAAACCATTGACACCATTTATCAATTTTGGCCGGAAAACCCCTCAAAATTCTTCCATAAAAGTATAAAGCAGACGATGGTGAATAAGCGAAAATCCGGTTGAAATATAATATACTTACAACTGTGTTGGGAGACAAAATTATTTTTATTTGATACCCTTTCTGTTCATTCAAGTGAACAATCTTCACGAAAGATCGTCTGTGAATGTCATTGAATGTGTTTTTCTAGTCATTATACGAGGGTTGATCTAAAAGGAATGTCACAACTTCGAGAAAATCTAAACTAGTTGATGTGGATAAACAAAGTCATACATTATTGAAGCTATTTCAATAACAAATCAGTACTGAAAAATCAAAAGAAAATGGTTATTGCGAAATATAGGATTATATACAAAATGCAATTATGGTAGTCGCCGCACCTCAATAACGTCATATGACTGATACGCCCGTAATACACTTGAACGTTTCCCAATTTGTTTCATCAAAAATGTTTGAGATTCACAGATACATATTTTACTTTTTAAAGAATTATTGGCACCAATTGTCAATCACTGTAAATATAATTCGTCCTCTGTCAAAAGTCTTTGAACAGTACCATAAACATTTCATATTGTTCTACCTGTCTAATTGCGGAAAATAATAAATTATTAAGAAAATTATACATTATTTCCCACACTAACCCTTTTCCTGTTCACCTGTGTAAAGCCCATTAAATGATGTACATTGTCTCGAACACAGTTCTCACTGGCAAGAAAACACTCCCTATCTGCTGGATAAGACGGTGTCCTTTTAGATACCAATCTACAAATATGAAAACAGAATTTTATTATGAAATTAAAGGAAAAAATCTTTGTCAGGATATCCAAAATATATATATCTACTTCAGTCAAAAGTTGACTTATTTTAGTACAATTCAGTGCATATTTCAAATTTAGACAAGTAGCGAGTAGCCAGTAAGATTTGTTTAGAATAATATGTTATAAAGATTTGTGGTTTTTTTTAAAGCACGGTCAAAATTACCGTTCGCAAGATTTTATAAGGTCGACGAGATTGTTAGTACTTTACAATATCGGGCATTTGAGATGAATTTTCGAAATAACCTTACTGAAGGTGATTTTCTACTACCGAAGGTTTTATTTCATTTATATTTCTTATATGCTCTGCAAGAATGAACATTGTAAAAAGATAGATTTTTATTAAAAAGAATCTTAGTTTGTGGAAAAAGAATCCGTTTTTTATCTTAGCAGATCTTAAGTTACTCGGGTGCATTTTATTTGCTCTGTTGCGTGCATAAAATTTGAATTAATACTATGCCGACGGAAACTTTACTGTGTCGCCGCGAATATTGTATGACTGCTCAAGGAGACCCCTACATTAATATGTTTTTTTAATGTGTGTATTAAGAATTTGAAGTAATACGTGTGAGAAAAAAACAAACAAAGGCTTTATTTAGGATAGAATACCACGAAATTTTAGGTAGATAGGGAAAGATTTAATTACGAGTATAAAATAAAAAAAACAAAGGTTTCCGATAGTCAGTGGATACAAGTAAGGCATGGTCTGTGCTAAATACACTTTCCGATCTTTTTACCACAAAACTGTTCTGATGTTTACAATGTTAACGATGAATAAGCATGATATAAACCTGAAATGTTATAAACATCGATTACACAACAGAATAATTTATGACATAGAACAATTGAATATGATTTTTAAGAACCTCTCTTGGTATGTACAGTTTCAGGAAGTCACTACATCCACCAAAACAATTCCATTTCAGTTAATTTTTGCTTTTTATGCGAATCGATAGGTTCGGGGAGTATATTAGTTTTGTTCTGTCTGTCTGCTTCTCTATTTTTCTGTGTATTTGTCTTTTATCTGTTTGTTTGTCTGTTTGTTGTAAACATTAACCTTCGCCACAAATTTTGAACCGTGAAAAAATAGACTTCGTTTTTTGCATATATACTTCACACTAAGATCTTTCGCTCTTGACTGTGACTTATATGCTAAAAATAGCTTTTTCAAACTGTTGACATTACTTTTGAACCATAGGAGATAGAGTCTTCATATTTAGTATTACTACTTCACTAATTAAGTTCTTTCAACGGATATCAATGTCAAGAACCTTGTGAACTTGACTGTGACCTGTATGCTAGAAATAACTTCTTTGAACTTTGTTGCCGCCGGGCGCATAGTGTTTCACAAACACATCATGTTTCATATGTTTTATGCATGATTGATTTGTCCACATCTATCGTTTTTTTTTAATTCTAAATGAAGAACTCTTTGTCGATGTTGGAAAGAGTTAGATTCTCTGTGTTTTGGAACTGTATTGAATCCATTGTAAAGACATTAAACATTTTTTGTCACACACCCTATGCCTAGCCTAGCCGCCTAACGTATAATTTTGAACAAAAATGAATCATTTAGTGCATCACATACTTCTGCATTCGTTTGTTTCATTGTTCTCAGAAAGAACCTATTTAGGACGAATAACAAGAACAACCTTCTCTTCATAAATATATCAGTAATTTTTTCTCATATTTGTATTTAAACATAAATGCACAATTGTAGAATTCTATACGATTTTTTAAGAATGTTAAAATATATCCAAAATTTTGCATAAAATTACATAGATATGACTCAGTAAAATTTATATATACCGTAGAAAACATACTATTTCTTTACATCTATATTCTATTTAAAATTACATAGATATGACACAGTAAAATATATAAATAACGTAGAAAACATACTATTTCTTTACATCTATATTCTATGTAGTCGCTTATTATTTATGTTATTTCTAATCAAAATATGTCACCTAATTATATCAACCTATATTTTTTTATTTGTGTAATATACGTGTAAAGGAAATTTCCATTTAAAACCCAACAGCATGAACATCCTTGACTCCATTCATCTATTTCAGCTGGAAGCCTTCTCAAAATCCTTCTATAAAGGTATAAAGCAGACAATGGTAAACTCTGGTTGAAAAATAACTCTTAATTGTGTTAGAAGACAGCATCATCTATGGTCAATACACTGACAAGAATATCAATAATCTGGCTAAAAGTCATCATTTCGAAAGATCTATGTCGATACAATGACCTTGTCAGCAAATACAATTATTTATCATTGAGCCAAATGCTGACGGACGTTTTTCATACCAATTGTTAGTCCATTATCAATACACTGAATTGACGACGGATTTTTTCCGTTATTGCCTTACCGTGACAATGAGCACACGGTGGGTATGACCTGTCGGCAGGGGATGCTCATTCGTCCATGGCACCTGATCCCACCTCTGATGTTTTGGAGTTCCGTGTTTGCTCTGCTCCTGTTTTGTATTGTTTTATGGACTTCGATTTTGAATACTGTTCGTTACATGTATCTGCACATCCTTCTTCATACTTCTTCCATTCATGCAAGTAAACAAACCAACAAACAGTCTTCACGAATGATTGTCTTATAATGTCACATAATTTGATGTTCTAGACATTATATACTAGTAACAGAAACAAGCATTTATTATGAATGTTCAATTCATGAATAATATCTCAGAAATAATTAAGATTCAAATTTCTTTGTTAACTCTTGCAGGATTAAGTATACTATTAAAGAAAGCGCCCAGTCTTTGCAGCTCGGGGAATCGGGCTGCTCTATGCATATAAGTAATATATGTATAGGGATTGAGGTGAGAGCACTTATCCAGAATAAAAAAAATTCTAAACATTTAAAAGATTGTTAATCAAAATGTTCTTCCCTTTTTTAGTTACGAGATGCACAATATATGTATTTACATAAAGTGGATCTGTAAGAATATTTATGATTTTCATATCTAATATATAAAATTGCTTATCATTTTCTATCTGAAAAACTAAAGGTCCCTCAGAACATCAAATTTTACCTATCGCATAAAAACGTACTTAAATTTACACAGTTCATGTTTATATTTTTTAAGTAAAATACATTTTTGAAAATAAGTGATGCGTGTTTCTGATTTAAATTTATATTTCATGCTGCCAACATTTACTTGAGGAATTGATAAGTTTAAAAAGATATCGTTTTTGTTTGATTTTTTTAAGACTTTTAGCTTTCAAAATATTTCAAAGAATTTTAAAATATTGTCAACTATCTTCTCAATCAATTAGACGCATGCAATTTTCATACATATCGCAGCAGTTTGATGATCAATACACATTTCCATTTTTTACTTTATTTATTTCCAGAACGACCATTGATTGTTACATCAATGTTTTCTTCATTCTTATTCATAGAATATTTTTAAAAATCTTGATACATGAATACGAACTAAAGTTATAATTATTTAACGTAGCCTTTTTTCGTTTTATTGCCAATCTCAAAGTTTGGTCCAAGTACCAAACGGACTGATTTGTTATTGTTAAAGCTAACTGAATGGTTGCAGGATCTTTATTGATTTTCCTTTCGATGTTTTTTTTTTCAATTATATTAAGACGCCTCCACTTGCCAGTGGATCGCTACAAATTTTGTCGTATACTCGGCACTCAGGACCATTGAGCAGCGAGAGATCTTTTTCGTGTCAGCACCTACTGCGACACGGTCCTTGGTTTTTACTGTCTCATCCGAAAGACAGATCTCCATGTTCTACAAAAGGATCCACTCCTTACTTCGCGACTCTAGAGCAAACGCTTTACCATTGAGTCAAGCTTGCGACTGTTTGGGATATTCAGTTAAACTTTAGTTAATTATCGTATTTTCTTAGTAAATAAGTCCCTTTTATTGATGATTTATTTCGGAAAAAAAATATTTGTGTACCCTTTAACAGTACATTACTTCCGAAAATCAATGAAAATTTAATATTTTGGTCAATTTGATTCGCTGTTTTGTTAATGTATAAAGGATGAACTTGTTTGATTACAAAATGCAACATTCATTTTTCCAAAACTGCTTGCTCTTTGCAATTAGATGTTATTTTAAAAAAATATAAATAAGAATACAATTCCATGATTTTATTACATCAGTATAAAGGAGTGGAATTTTATATTGCAGTGAAGATTATTATTCTTCTTCAGTTTAAATGGATCTATTTTTTCATCAGATAAGATTTACTGCCACCCCAAAATCTGACACGCTTGGTAAAAATGTATCACGTGGATCATATTTTAACATTTTAGTGACTTGACAAAAACAAGACAACAGTTTCAGTTTCGGATCTTAAGACGTAATATGAAAAGTATGACACAAACATTTAGTAGGCACTGTAGAAATAGTACCAGTACATCTGTCCTGACTGTACAATTCTTCTACAATAACTAAATCTTAATCTCAGAACACCTGAATATTAGCCTGATAAACAGTTGATTTTAACATCACTCAGGTAGGCAGAATTAAAGAATGCAGCAAAAACAAAGGACCAAAAAGATAGCCCACATCAAATACAAAATAAAACTATTATATATATTTTCTACAAGTATAAGTTCAGCTACGAAGAAGGAAAGAAGTTCCTTTAATCAAATTATTTATTACTAGTACATGTGTATGTAGCATAAGGATGAAGATAACAAAAAGTAATATGATCTTTTTCTAGTTTTGTTGAAAAAAAAAATCATTAAACACCCCTATTATGTATTGAGACAACGATCCTCGGGTTTATCTGTATATCTGTCAATGTCACAGAGGGTGTGAATCAAGAAAATATTAACAAAATGGTGCTGTATGAAAGATACAAATGTAATTATTTAAAGATCAAAGATAAGTTATTATTAGTAAGATAAAGGGTAGAAAAACATATCAACCAGAGCTTTAAAAAGAAATTTTCAATAAAGCTTTTTCATGAGAACGCTCAGTTTTTCTAATTCCCGAACACCACGAACGCGTAATTAAAGTACTGAGTGGGGTGATAAACAGTAAACAAAACAAAAACAGGTT
This sequence comes from Saccostrea glomerata, assembly GCA_003671525.1. NCBI lineage: Eukaryota > Metazoa > Mollusca > Bivalvia > Ostreida > Ostreidae > Saccostrea > Saccostrea glomerata. The sequence continues at coordinate 19,525 of PRKT01001550.1, forward strand.
TCGTAGCTTTTTTCGGATTTTTTGTATACATGAGTTAACCTTATTGAGTGTTGTTTGCACTTTGTTTTTCGTCACACTCAAGATGTTTGTCAGATAAAGGGTAGAGAAATTTATCAACCAGAGATTTAAAAAGAAATTTTCAATAAAGCGTTTTCATGAGAACGCTCAGTTTTTCTAATTCCAGAACACCACGAACACTTAATTAAAGTATTGAGTGGGGTGATAAATGTAAACAAAAAAAAACAGGTTTCGTAGCTTAAAGTGTGTAGTTTTTTCGGATTTTTTTGGTATACATGAGCTAACCTCATTGAGTGTTGTTTGTACTTGTTTTTCGTCACACTCAAGAATTTTTCAGTCATATGGAGACGCCCTCACTTGCGGGTAAAGAGCTGCAAATTGTGACAAACTTGTATATCGTCAGCCAAGGTCATTGAAAAGTTGGTGATTTTTTTCCGTTCCAGCACCTGCTGCAACACGGGAGCTCAGCTCAAATATATGGTCTAATCTGAAAGACCGTTCTCACCATCCAACAGAGTGATGAAATCTCGGGATGTAAAGATTAACAAATTAAGTCCTTACTATGCGACTCTAGAGCACACGCTCTAATCACTCTGTCAGGCATACGACTAAGCTCATGGAAGGTTTAGAATTGTTTTTTAAAAATCATTTTTAAGAGCAACTAAACATAAAAATAAGAAAAAGGTTAATATCATCGCTGATACAAATTATAAAGAGGATGGTAGTATATAGAATATATATTTAACAAGAGGAAATAAAGTATTTTTAACACTTTTCAGAATGCAGGAGACAGCCCCCCCCCTCCAGCCTAAAAGAAATCCCACACCTAACCTAAAAAAAATGTTTTAAAAATGTGCTTCAAATTGTAAATAGGTTTACATATATTGAAACTTTAATTACAGAAAATTAAAAATAAAAAAAATAGCTTGTCTGGTCATTAACAATAACACAGTTAATAAACTTATGTAAAATCTAAATGTAACAAGTTTTGTTTATTGTTTTAAACTGTGTTAAAATCAGTAAAAGATGCATATTATAAGAAAATACTCTGCACCTTGTACATGTAATTGGATGATAACTTTTAACAAAGAACAGAAAAAAAATATTTAAAATGGGAATACAAACTAAAGTTCTTATTACATCAGTATAAAGAACAGGTATCGTGTGATCATGTAATATTATTATGATAATTTTCCTTCCCTTTATATGGACATGTTTATGATCAGATAAGCTTCAACGCCACCTAGAAATTTGACACGTGAAAAGAAGAAAACACCTGCTGTGGCCTTCAACTCGACCTTCAGATAAATTTCGACGTATTGTTGATTAACATTTGTAATTTTCATTTCTACGTCGATACAATATATCCAAGAGAGATTGAGATAAAAGATACTGCAGTGTCTGACACATCTGTTTCATACCTGGATTTTTTTACCTGAAAAGGACGTTAATAGTAACTTAATAACCAAATTAAATGATAAACGTGACGACTTTAATTTTTCGAAGCTTTACTTTCAAACGTATATGCTTTCATGCAATTTTCTATTAAAACGTTTTTTAGTTACTACAATCAATGATTTATTATTCCCTATTAGCACATTTCAATTACGATTTTTTTTATTGTTGATGTAACTGAATGTCTGATGCTGGACTAAACTTTATTATTATTATTTTTTTTTTTTGAGAGAGAGAGAGAGAGATTTTAATGAATATATTTCTTTTTAAAATATTCAAATGATATACCCTATTTCGTGACATTACTTTTAGAATATATGTTTATTACAAATGCATGAATACGAATTGCAGGTACAAAAAATAAAATGTATAACTCTGTCAACAAATTTCACTTACAGTAAAACTCGGTTATAGCGAAGTCCTTGGGACCTGTGAATTTAATTCGCTATATCCGTAATTCGTTATGTCCGTATTACGAATTCGCATTTCCATTATAGCGAATTCGCAATATACATCTTCAGGTATTACTACCAAATATGTTAGGAAAGCAAATATTAAAAAACATGTCTTCGATAACTATGGTTTTTTTATGAATTTGATTTTATATACAAATGCTAATCAGAATTAGAATCAGTTTAATTTATCGATTTTTTTATAATCTTTGAGAGTTAGTTATAAAGGATGTAATTTTCATTATATTTAACCTCAACGATCAGAGTTCGTTATAACCGTAAAATTTTACAAAGATTTGATAAGAATTTTGCCGGGTACCCAGAAAAACTTCGCTATATCCGTGAATTCGCTATATCCGTGTTCGTACTAAACGAGTTTTACTGTATATCATCCAGTGTGTTAAAAACAACAATAACTCTAGCATTTTCATTTGAACTTTTTTTTATAAAACATATTGTCCTCAACATTTTGAATGTAGCAAGTAAAACTCGTAATATAGTATCTCTTAGATTCCCTATGCAATGATCGTTAACTATTAGTACACTTGTTAATTCCCAACAGTCTATGAAAAGAATACTCATCTCTCTCGGAACTATGTTATTTGTCGTATTTGTGATAACATTTTTTGCCGAAAAATCTTATACAGGAAGTGTCATCTTTAATTTTATATTGACATAACACGATATATCTGTATTTAAAATCTTTTTTTTTAATACTGTTGGTTTGCATCGGGTAAGGGGTTTCGGTTAGACGTCAAACATTGTAACTGTATTCGTTACATTGAAATCGATTTTATTTGTTTCCTTGTACTTATGAAGCAAATGACATGAAGAGTTATGTAGACTATTTAACGATATCTCCTTATCAGATAAAGATGAAATGGATTCAAGATAAAAAGATATTTTCCATGTATACATTGTAGGGATTTTGTAGCAACCAACCGTCATGGTCTGAAAATTTCAAAATGTTTTGGTCGTGTAAACAAGTCGTAAGCACTAGAGTTTCTGATGTATTCTGATGTACCTGATCCCACGTCTGATGTTTCGGGGGTCCGTGTTTGCTCTGCTCTTATTTTGTATTTGCTTATGGACTTTGAGATTGAATACTGTTCGTTATCTCCATATCCTTCATGTAAGCCATCTATTTTAAGTAAAATTAGTAAAAAGGCACATATTGAGTTTCACGGTAATTAGCATACATGACATGAAACCGCAGTTTTTTTGAGGTCTTAAAAATCCATGAAAGTTAAACTACACTTCAACTGTCTTTACTACAAATTCGTCTTGATGAAAGTATTATAAGATTAGTATTGAAAACAAACTGATGTTTTTTTTTTATAGCAAGTCACCAGAAAGGCTTTGGTTGCATTTGAGCATTCACATAAATATTCTCATATATATTGAAACCAACATCTTTTATTCATGATATATCTAAACTTGGATTCACATGTATGTTTTTTTTTTTTCAAATGGTCCTAATCTTTTAATGGTGCATGTCCCGTAGTGTTTAGACTCTATCAAACGCAGGAACTAATTTCTCTTTGGTATATTATATTTCTATTTAATTTGTCATCAAATGAAAAAAAGAAGCTATGCATTTTCTACCGCGGACGTTGTAAATGTTAAATGCAATACAAACTAGCTACAGGTATTTTACCGTCATGCTTTATAATTCATTCAATTGGTTTGACAAAAAATTGTCACATGATGAAAAATAGCCCATACAAGGTAGTGTACCCGACGTGTTAAAAGAAAATGTTAGGCTTGTCCCTTTTCAATTCACAAGGTGTACTGTATATCTCAGCATCGTAATCTTTTGAGGAAAGTATGAGCGCGCTAGCCATACATAACTTACCATCACTGTTATCATTAGGAATGTCTTAGTTTTTTTTTTGTTAATGTTTTCCCTATAAGGATTGTATATTTCAAAGATGTACGTATACTCTTATTTTATTTCATACAGTTGATTTTTTTTTGATTTTGTAAACATTAGCACGAGCACTTGTGTTGTAAAAGTCACGTTTTACTAAAGGTGTTCATAATCTCTTAGGAACTGTCAATACATGTGGGTTTGTTTTGCCTTCTAACCTTTTTACTCTAAATTTTCTGAAATGGAATTTTAATATTTTTCAAAAATTCCCAAAGCATTTTTCACTTTTTTTTCAATATAAGGGATGAATTTCACTTTATAAAAAGAAAAATAGCATTTAAAAACTCTCAAAATCGGTAGTTTTGATATTTTCTAATAAACATTATCAATGTCTACAAACATTTTTTTAAAGATCGTCTTAAATACTCTTGTAAATTAAAAAAAAAAACGTTGTAATTTTTAGACAATTTAAAAAAAAAACTAACTTAGACCCTTTGCTCTAGCCCGTTTAAGGGCATTTCTCTTATGAATGTTACTTTCTGGCGAATAAAAATGGGTAGACTTAGATCTCCATACCTTTGCTTTGTTTATTCTCTACTCTCAAAAAAATGATTAAATTCTACCTTTTACGTTATCTGTTAAAGCCCGAGATAATAAGCACCGCCATCAGATTTACCTGGTCTATATCCCCCTGTCAATCAAATAATTTAAGGTCCATCATTGGATACTTGAAACTGATTGACATTTAGCCACTAGACCCTGTGTATATCTCTTTCAGCCTGTTTGACACGCGTGGCCTCCATCAAATTAACCTTCGGTCTTCTGATGTTTACCGCTCAATTACCATCGCAATAAGGAAGCCATTTCAATGCAAACAATTTCAGCTTGATTATAACTAATTAATTATCTGTATTAAGAACATCTCATTGTATTTCAATAAAATAAATCAAGGTTGTGTATATTTTACTAATGAATAAACTAGTGAATGAAATCTTTTTTTCACTCGTAAAAATTAAGAATGATTCTCGTTTTGAAACGCGGCGAAAAATTACGTTGAAAATAAGAGAGAAAATAAGCTGGTGATACTTTTAGCATGTAATGGATAACTAAGGAGGATGAAAACAAAATATCTGATAAATAACAACTTCGCCTGGACAAGTATTAAGATTTTCTATCTTTTCTTTTCCTCTTTATAACCGAGCATTTCTTGCTTCGTGGGTTACATTAATTGTTACCCCCGTTCGAGGTCACAGGTGTTAAAAATAGTTTTGAAAGAAATACATATGTAAGCAATAATTTAATATTTTGTTTTAAGTTTTTTAATTTTAACCTAAATTTACTTAAAATACAAACTTACTAGTATGTAATTTTAACTTTACAAAACCATCGTTAATGTACATTTGCTAAAAATAGGACCACGGGACTTTTTATACAAACGACAAGTAACTGTTACTATTGACCGTGATCGGAGCTCTAATTGTTTCTATATTTACGATAAATATGAAATGTTTTTATGATTTTAAAAGGGACAGACAAGGATGAGTATTTTACTTTTGAAATTATACCTGTATTTCATGATTATTTCTTCTACAACGAACTCATTTCGTTGCCGCTGTACTTGTGACGTACAACATACCGTAGATTTTTACAAAAGTCGGCCTGCGAGATTTCTGCATGTTTGATATTAGATAAGTCTGAAATTACGAAATTTTACAATTATCATTAATTAATATTGATATATTTTTTTTACGACGTGGAATTCTACAATTTTTATGATGAACAGTAGGCCAGCAAACTGTACAGGTAATACCCATAGACTTCCTGTGTATGCTGTTTGTGTATAGGGATAAGCGCTTCCCACGGTCTGCACGACCGTCAATGCCTCGGGGTGCCACGCATGTAAAATTTAGTCCCTCCCCTTACCTTAGAAAAACGTACGGTTAAAAATCTCGGCCTTTAAGTTATAACTAAGTAAGGAATCTGCATTTAAGAAAATAAAAGAAAGTTTTAAAACATGATTTTATTTCATTTAATTCTTTAGTTCGACATAGTGTATTAATGAACCATTGATCAATAATTTCAGAGTGTGAATTTAACTGCAAGGAACAAGAAACAAGCAGCATGGCCTCCGGACCAAATCCTAGGGCCCGATCAAGGTTTGCCAAACTCGGAATGGCACTAAACGAAGAACTGACACAAGCCTGTAGAGATGTCTTAGAAATGGAGGTACCTCCTGGACTTGTCCACAACAAAGTGAAAGTTTCATCAATTTATAAGAAAATACGCTCCGAACAAGAACTTTGTCTTATAGGCGCCAAAACAAATGGTTATAAAGAATTTGATATTTCATTGTTATATACACTGATAAGAAACATATGCACAAAGATTCCTTGTCCAACAAAAGGTTGGGGCGGAAGCACGATGCCGTCAGTAGGAGAAATAAGGATAGGTGATGATATTGAAAGGATCAGGATGATAAGAAACGAAATGTTTGCACACTTAAGCTCGGCTTCTACCTCAAAGACAGATTTTGATAACACGTGGTCAGTCATAACTGATATCTGCCAAAGACTGCAAACGTACACAAACAAAGACTACATGTCTGGCCTGAGTAATATTCAAAGACAGACCTTTGAAGAGGAAACCGAAAATGCTGTCATAGGCAAACTTGAAGAGCAATTTAAGAATAACCAAAGTCTTATGGAAAAAGTGTCTTCTGCTGAAGAACGTGTGGTAGAAAAAGTATCTTGCGTGGAGGAACATGTGATAGAAAAAGTGTCTTCTGTTGAAGAACATGTTGTGGAAAATGTGTCTTCTGTGGGAGAGCGTGTGATAGAAACATTGTTTTCTTTTGAACAGCATGTGCTAGAACGGATATCAAAATCCGACAAGAAAGGTGAGTTTCTTTTTATTTCTATCATATATAATTTAAAATTCCGGAGTTAAGTTGAAAGTTTAGAAGGGGATGTTGGATAAGCGGTGATAGAAAATAGTTATGACACATGTTTTAGTTAATTTTATTAGGATTTAGATAAATATTATGAAAGCAATACACTTTTATATAAAGAAAAAGGTACGGTTTTACCATTATTGCGCCCTAAAAATTTAATGGCATCAAAAAGATTTGAAACTGGCTGAAAGATTAGTTATATAAATGACTCTGATAAATCAAGAAAGAATGTGGCATGAAGGTTTACCGTTCTGCAAATATGACGTCATTAATGTGAAGAATTTCTGTATTTTCAATAGAAAAAGCCTCAAAATGGCACATTTCAAGGGTGATTTTCCTTTAGAAAACAGTGTCCACAGCCGTCGGCCACGTTAATTTTTTTATATTTTGTGCTAAATTCAATTAACAAATCACATATCTCAAAATCTTTGTGGGCGATGCCTGTGGACAATGTTATCTGAAAAAAAAATTCTGTTGAAAATTGGTGTCTTCTGCAATTTTTTAAGAAAATATGGGAAAATGCATTATGACGTCATAATTAGCATTTTAAAACACACGTAAGAAAAATGACTTGTATGATTTTTCTGCATTGAATTTCAATTATTTAAAAAGCATGAGTTTTCAACTTCTACACCAGTTTCATTTTAAAGAAAATAACAGGGCAAAGTTTGTATGGAAACCATACCTTCTTCTTTTTGTTCCTGATATTAACCCTCGGGTAGTCTCGGGCGCCTCGGTCTATGTCTTGGGAGTTATATATCTGCGACAGATAGACAAATTCTTCATTTCCAAGTCCGACCTTTTTTATGACTTACAATTAACATGAATGGTAAATGCAACTTTAAACAACACACACAATATATCGTGTACATAAAATAATCAATTTATAGCATGAAGGCAGATTCTTAGGCAAATACAAACTCAGCTTAAAAGTCTAATAATTTGCACTAAAATTATTTTGATGAGAAACATCTTGATTTTTGGGGGGGGGGGGGGGTATGTTATCTTATTTCTGTTTATTACTTTTTTTCAGAGGAATTTCTAAAAAAAAAAATCATATTTTATATATATATTATAATTCAATACACTTTGGATATGTATTTTATACAAAATAAAATAATGCAATTCCTATTAACACTTATGTGTAATTGCTAAACTAGTTTTTTTTGTTTGATCAAAATAATTGTTTTGATTTGAACATATTTATTTGCAATATCTCAAAGGGATTGGACAAAAGTTCCAACAACTTAAATAGTCCTCTCCCATACATAAAATCTGCATATACAACATTTACATAGTTTTACAATAATATTCACATGTACATCAAAATAATTCATATAGTATATATTTTTATGAGTGTGTATGGTTGAAAGAATTCAATTATAACAAGAGGAATAGTAACACTGTGTTATGCACACAGTCAAAATATTTTCATAGTATGTTTGTTTTCATTTTTCAAATATTTATAGATACAAGTCTAGAAAAAGATATTCTGGAAAGTTGGAGGAAGGAAGACAGCAATTTTGTACCAACAGCAGCAAGTGAATATGTAGAGGAAAAAATTAAAAGTCAGAACCTGGTCACGGTTGTCGGGAACTCCGGATGTGGAAAAACGGCGATTATTCAACACATCGCACTCAAGTTAAAAGAAGAGAAAGGGTGGGATATCAGACCTGTTGATGAGGTGAAAGAAATAAAACATTTATGTTCTCTTGAAATCTTGCAAGATAAAACGATATTATTTCTTCTAAATGACCCCATTGGTAAGGAGTCACTAGATGACATTTCATATAATTCATGGAAAACATACGAGAAAACACTGGAGATTTGTTTGAAGAAGGTTAATATAAGGAGATAACAATACTACAGCTCAACAGAATTGACATGTAATATAAGAAGATAACAATACTACAGCTCAACAGAATTGATTACAATGTAAACCTGGAGAGGAGTAAACACAGACCTCTTAGAGATACATGTTTGGTGGTTAAAAAAGAAATGGATATAACAAAAATTATTCAAGATCAAAAGTCCATAAAATAATACAACATAGGAGCACAAGTTCGGATTACGTGCCATGGATAAATGAGCATCCCAGGCAGACCAGAAAACCCACTATGTGATCCTTTTTATGATAGAAATATAACAGAAATATAAGTACGAAAGACGTCAGTCAGCATTTGCCTTAGTGATACATTGTATATGCTGACAAGGTCATTCTATGAACCAAATTACATACAAAATGATAACTTTAAACAAGACTGCAGAAATTCTTGTTTATTTCTTATGCAGCAATATACCTTCATCACCTGCATACGGAGTATTTATATCTCAGTTGATTCGATACGCAAGAACATGCTCTACGTATGAACAATTTCTTAAACGAGGTAAATTATTGAAAAGCAAGTTGATGAAACAAGAATATCAACAGTCTCGTTTAAAGTCATCATTTCGTAAATTCTATGGTCGATACAATGACCTTGTCAGCAAATACAATTTATCATTGAATGAAATGCTGACTGACGTTTTTCATACCAATTGTTAGTCCATTATTTATACACTGAATTGACCACGTATTTTTTCCGTTATTTCCTGATTATGACAACGAGCACACGGCGGGTGTGACCGGTCGGCAGGGGATGCTCACTCCTCCATGGCACCTGATCCCACCTCTGATGTTTCGGAGGTCCGTGTTAGCTCTGCTCTTATTTTGTATATTTGTTTAATGGACGTTGAGATTGAATACTGTTCGTTATTTTCATATCCTTCTTATTTCATTTTCATGTTTCACAGGTTTGTTAAGGCAGCACACGGATCAGAATTCGGCGAATTAACACCTTTTTTATTATTATATGTAACATTGATCAGTCGGAAAAATCGTGGATAAATCTGTTGCTATCATTATGCATTCTATAGACCTCAATGGGGCTTCTACTACAGGAAGCACTTCAACGCGACTTCACCACATTTCGTCTGTAATCAGAAAATATGCCTTAATGAAAAAGTGAAAAGTTCAACACTACCCCGGGGATAATTTATTTCAATTTGTAACACTGTAGACGTACTTTTTTCCGCGGGGTCATAATTCCGCGGAATCTGAATTTCTGTTTTATCCACGGGTAGAAAATAACGCGGATTTCTTAGACTGTCACATTCATTTACATTAAGCACGCTTGGACAAATTTCCACGGAAAATATGTGGGCGCGTACATAGGGTAAATTAATACCACGGGGAAAAAGTACTTCTACAGTAATAGTTATTTAAAAATATCTCTACCATGAAAAGTGCTGTTAGAATCCTACTGTCCTATCACAGAAATAATTATTCAACACTTTCGGACGTACCCTTCGCACAATTTTTACATTTTGTTCGTTTGATCGGAATAAAAAGCATCGATTCCCGTAGATCATACGATTCTAGAAGCACTTTCCAAAAAAAAAAAATATAGAATAAGAACTTAAGATAGAAACAAAAATTAGTTTTCAAAGTATGCTGCGTAATGTTTAACTTTTGCATCTTTTTTGTTACGAACGACAGAGGAAAGATCGGCAAGTAAACACCCCGTCTGGTTTTTATTTTAAGAAGAAATTGTAGAATTATGTTAAAATAACTTATTCATAAGCTTTATTCCCCCATGAATCACACATGATATTCATTCTAAATGCTTTAAATTCCGATTCCGTTCATATTATGCCTCTGATTCATTTTTAAGACCTCAAATGAATCTTAGATATCGATTTTAAGAAATAATTATCTCTAAATTTCAGGTCTATAGCTTACTATAGACGTGAAATCATATAGGCAAGTAGAATATTTGGTTGTAATCTTAACATACCTGTGATGTGAAAAACTTACCTCGTTTTAGAAGTTTTTCATAGGTACAGCATATTCTTGCGTATCAAATCAACCGCAAGGTATGAACTCTGTTTGCAGATGAAGAAGGTATATTGTTCCATAAGTAACTGAAGTCTACGATTTTAAAAGTTAAAGTACTCAAGTTTATCAGAAACCTTCGTCGCAAGATTATCATTATCCTCTTTTTCTAATAAAATATCCAAATATGTAAATAGATATGTCCGAGTTTGTGAAATCTTTTATTTCAAGGTCTGTCTAGAATCAAATCCATGTTCCTCTTCGATACAGTTTACATAATAAAATTCAAAAGAGTCAATGTTTTACCTGTTTTGTTAAGGTCATCTGCGTTATGTTATTTAAGGAATAACTGTCTTATTTTTCGAATTCATGAAGTGATCAATCGATTGGCTTGCGTGATAATTTGCATAACCGCACCAAACATTGATGGGGAAATAAAGTACATTTACATTTGGTAATTTTATCTCGGACAAAGACATTGGAAATGTAAATATATATGGCATAAATACTCTGTACTCTGTGTACTCCAGACAAAGGGCCATACATGAAACACTTTGTTGGAATGGAATAAATGTAATCAGATGTTAAAATTGCGCAATAAGTAATTTAAGGCTATATCTCTCTACCGCACTTCTGTGTTTGATTATTCAGAAGTGAAAAAAAATAAGATTCCACGATCAGTACGTACTGGTCCCTGCTGACAAACGGGTGAAAACACTGTCTTTGTAAGTCATTATAAACTGAGAAACCTCTTATTTACCAGGTTTTGTAGCTTCAATTTTGTAGTTTTTTCGGATTTTTTCCTTACGTGGTTTTTCGTCACACTTAAGAATTTTCAGTCATATGGAGACGCACTCACTTGCAGATAAAGAGCTGTAAATTTTGACATACTTGTATATCGTCAGCCTAGACCATTGAAAAGTTAATGATTTTTTTCCGTTCGTGCACCTGCTGCAACTTGGGAGCTCAGCTTATATAAATGGTCTAATCTAAAAGACCGTTCTCACCATCCAACAGATTGATAAGATCTCGGGATATAAGGACTAACAAATAAATTAAATCCTTAATCTGCGACTCTAGAGCAGACGCTCTAACCATTGTGTCATACAGGCGAATAAGCTCATAAAAGTTTAAAATTGTTTAAAAATTATTATTTAGAACAGCTAAACATACAAATAAGAAAAAAAAATATTATCAACGATGAATTTTTTTTCTGTTAGGTGTAATACAAAGTAATTAAATCTACATCACCTAACGTTGATCTATTCAGGTAGGATTCAGTCATCCTTGTAAAGAGAGACGGTTGAAATTGCTTCGGATCATATTTTCTTAACATTTGTGACACAGGTTTAAAATATCATTTTCAAGATACCATTTTTAAAATGGGACACGAAATGGACACGAAATTTGTCATTGATATATTGAAAGTCATTTGAACCAAACGTGCATAATATTCAAACCAAACATGTTTTTTTTTTACCCTGGAACATTTTCTTTAATCTGTTACATATAAAAGTGAAATAAATTTTACTTTAAAATGACTTTTTAGTTACAATGCTGACGCAAGACAATGGTCAGTAATTAAGGTAGGACCAAATAGATAGGTCAAATTTTTCCTCAAATTCAATTTTTCTGAAACTTTGATAATTTGTTCTTGGATACAAAATCTCTCTATATATATGATATGAAAGAAATTCAACCGCACATTTTTTGCCAACATAGTCTGAAATATGGCCTTTCAGACCCCTGTACGAAGTTTGTGAAATCAGACATTCGACTTGAGAATGTGCCTTATTTTAGAATTTTCTATTGATCTATTGCAAATTTATGCAGTACTTTTAATAAATATAACCTTTTTGTTACTTTAAATGAGTAAGTCACAATGATACTGGAAAATCTGGGTAAAATATTAAATAAAAAAGAACATACACTGTGTCAGAAACTGAAAATTCACATGTAAATATCCGACAGTTTAAATTTTCTTAAGAGGAAATGTATAATTCAATTTTTACAAAAAATTAACAGAATGATTCAAATGGGTCCTAGAATAAAATGTGTAAAAATAAAGAAAATTTAACCGGTGGTTTCAGATATTTTGGTGATTTAAAAAAAATCAATTTAAAAAAACTAAAAGATTCAGTGAATGACGTCACAATATTTGACCTTTAACCTCCTGATATGACCTTGACCTTTATAGTACATAAAGAATAGAGACTCCTTATATATGTGTCCAAATACCAGCTCTCTACTCTTTATGGAACAAAAGTTGCACTGCATTTTATAACAGACTGTTATATGCTTGTTTATTGCACATAGATAGCGTAAACACATTCCAAAATGTAAGCTCCATAATGACCAATATAAAGTATTCTCTGATTTTTTCACAAAATATAACGCAAATTTGCCAAAACTTCTTATTTTTCTTTCAGGGATCATTCATTGTTGTCAGTATAGTAATATAACTCTTTTTTCCTCCAGTACTTTTTAAGAAAGCGGTTAAAATAGAATTCACGGGTGTTTTGTCCTACCTTAAGGACGCGATTGCACGGCGTCACGTGATCACGTCATATGGTGAGTAAAAAAAGAATGTTTGCTGTAACTATTTCCGGAATAAGGAGCGTCATATGTTTGCGCTTGACAAAAGGTTTTTTTTTCTAAAGTAGAGAAAGTGTAAGATATTAAAGATTGTTACGATGCACTGAGAGTGTTCGTGAGCATGCATCATATTTTTTATGTACGTGCATGTTTTACGATTTGACACGTCTATCTATCGTTTTTCTCTGAACATTGAAATCTATTTCATTAAAAATAAACTTGATTTATATCTTGAGGTTTATATCTTCATTTTAAAATTAGTATTTTATTTAAGATTGTTGTTTATCATAGGATCTACATCTATTTATAGATATTTTCCAATAAGAGATTCAGACAGCGTGATTTACTAGATACATGTATAAATTAATATTGATGAACGAAGGCGATTTTCATAAACGTATTACGGCGAAGACCACTTTTGCCTAGAAGACGTATCTTTTAAAAAAATATCGCAGAGGATTTTGTTTTCTCCTATAAGATCTTTAGCATTTTCAGCAGAAACATCGACCGCGTAAACATTCAATCATCGTCGCACATATATTGTAAACGATTGTTGCAAAATGTTTTATGCGTCGTATTGAAACACAACACACTTCTGAAAGAATACCAGGGAAGATATGAACATAAATAAATAAAAGAAACATGTGAACTCATCATGCTTATGGGAATACATTTGAAAACTGTTTGTTTTTTTAATCACATGGACATGAACATAGATGTTTCACTCCAGCATATATCATAAAGCGACGGAAGGTTATTTCAATCAATGATTATTTTTGAATCAAAACGGTAGATCTATAGTTTTGACGTCAATTGTATCATTATGACGTCACAATGGAGATAGCGCTCATCCATGTACAGGAGAAAATGAAGTGTACTTACTTGAAAAGAATCGGAAGGAAAACTATTTGTAAATGACTAAATGTGAATATTTAGAATAATCAGAATTCCTATAATTTGGCCAGTAAGATTATTTATGGATAAATACATTTATTTCAAAAAAACATATATATAATGCAGTTACACGTTTTAGAAAATAACCTCTATTCATTCAATGTGTTTAAATGTCTGAACCCCCCCCCCCCCCCCCCCCCC
>PRKT01001550.1:34287-70519 GCA_003671525.1 Saccostrea glomerata
GGGGGGGGGGGGGGGGTATTGAAATGCGTGTACCTTCAAAATTAATCTGATTACCTTACTTCATATTTTAACCATAAGTCAGTTATAATGACTAGTACAGTATATATTAGTTTTGGGAAAATTCATTGGGTAATTTTTTGTCTAGACGTTAAAAACTGCTATTGAGGTGGATATATTACTGCAAATTTACAATTAATACTTCCCCAAAAAACAATGGCATTACAACATTTATCAATAGTTTCCGAAACAATTTTTTTTTCAATAAAAATAAAGCATATTATTAAATATCTGCAAGAAAATATCTAATTTGCTTCAATTTTGTTGCATATATGGCATTATAAAACATTCACCTCATAAATATCAAAAGATTAAAAAATGGTGGTTACCATGGCAACCATAACTTTCTTATAAGCCTGATGACCATGCTTGATACTTTGATATAATGGTATTATTAACATTAGGGACGTTATATGTAAAAATGAGAAAAATTCATTGGGCAGAAATTTTTCACGGACCCGTGCAATCCTTTCCTTAAGAGTATTAAAGGTAATTATGAAGTGCTCTGAAAAGTGCAAAAGATTGATTTCGTTAAATAAGGTTTCAGTTATAGGAACTTTTGTACGATAGTTTTTCCTAAGATTAAACTATTCAAGTAAAATAGTATTTCTAATTACAAATAAAGTATGAACAAAATGTCATATTTTGTTGATTTGACGTATAACTAGCACTATTACAACGTGCATTGAATCGTCAAGAAATACTTTGCACCTTGTATTGTATGATAACATATCAAAAAACAGAAAAGGGCATTAAAAATGAGAATACAAACGAAGACTCTTCTTGCATTGACCCTGAGGTCCACGCAGAAAAAAATATATGAGAAAGGTTATACTGCACGCCATGGACAAAATTCAGGATACGCAAGAATGGGCGAGAAATTTAGAGAGTTCGAATTCGCCTATAAGCAACTTGTCCGTAGAATGATTCGCACCACTCGAACTACTTTAAGAATTTAATCGGCAAAACTCGCATTCAAGTCTGCATATATCGTATTCATATATTCATTGGCGGACCAAAATTTCATCTTATACATATACTTTTTTTTATACAAACTAAACATTTTATTGCTCACACATAAAAAAGAATTTGCTGTCTATAGATAACAACTTGAATTAATAAGTTCATTCAACGACCAGTTCTACGTTTTGAAAGATACAACAAGTCTTCTCTAGCATCAGGCTCACAAAATAATTTGATATATCGCAATCCAAATACAGCTTGATAGAGGTCTGTAGCAAAGGTTTTCAATGTAGTGGAAAAGGTGCGTTCCCAAAAAAAAGTGCGTAAATAACAAAGTTGTGCTACACATGTACCATTGAATGTTTTTTAAATGAAAAATTTCTTCCGTATAAATCCAGAACAAGTGTCAAGGCCAAGCCGTTATGGGTTACATGTATAAAAAAAATTCCGATGATAAAACCAAAAGCCTAATCGGAAATATATTTTTACAATTTTGCTATGAAAGTACTAACACTCAAAATAAGTAGATCATTGTAGCAAATGTGAACAAACCTACATGAATATTCACTACACCTACAACATTGTCTTTAATTGAATTTTGGTCAGAAACTCCTACACATGGTCCACGTATTGCAGTCCTTTTTAAAGGCAACAGTAACTTATATTATTTGTATAAAGGAGCTGTATTACATGATCATGTGATTAGAGATAATCTCCATCACTTAAAATGGACTTGTGTATGGTCAGATAAGTTTAAATTCCACCGATAAATTTGACACCATAGTCAAAAGTATTTCGTGTGGATACTTTTTTCAAACATTTCATTGATTTCGCAAGATGGGAATAATTGCTTCAGTTTCAGTTCTCTTGATGTAACATTTAAAGTGTGACACATATATTTATTAGACCCTGTATAAATAGAATCAAGGTATCTATACTGACTCGACAAGACTTCTACATTGAATGAATATTAATCAAATAGTACCTAGATATTATCTTTATTTGAATTGAATGAATTTTAATCAAGAAATACCTAGATATTGTCTTAACAAACTGTTTTTTTTTCATAATAATAATTTGAAATTTAATATAAAGAGGATACAATGTATTTGATTTGACAATTTTGATGAAAAATAAGGAAAAATTTAGTTCATATGAAACGGATCCTCATTTGAAGTTCTGTTTTGAAGCAAGTCAATTATACAGAGGATGATTAAATATAGAAAATTTAGTCCATTATCTATACACTGAATTGACGACGGATTTTTCTGTTGTTTTTTCGACCATGACAAGGAGCACACAGGTGGTATGACCAGTCAGCAGGGCATACTCACTCCTCCATGGCACCTGATCCAACCTTTGATGTTTTGGAGGTCCGTGTTTGCTCTGCTCATATCTGGTTTTGTTTTTTGGAGTTTGACATTGAATACTGTTAATATCTCCATATCCTTCATTACAATTTTTCTAGACGTTGGCAACATTTGTTAATCAAAATAGAGATACTCTTGTATGTTGGAAAGATTGACGAAGGATTTACCGTTATTTCATGACAAGAAGCACAGGGCGATTGTAAACAGTCGGCAGGGGATGCTCAATCCTCCATGGCACTCTGATGTTTTGGAGGTCTGTGTTTACTCTGCTCCTTTTTTGTATTGTTTTATGTACTTTTGATATTGAATGCTGTTTGTAATCTCTATGTGATGTATTGACTAAAATGCTGTAACTTGCTGTATAGGAATAAATGTTTTATAAAATACAACAAACACATAAAACAACAACGCAATTCAAATTATTATGATATCAATATAAACGAGCTGAATTTTATGGATATAATGGCGATAACCTTCTTCACAATAACTGTTCAAGTGGGCCTGTTTTCAGTAAGGTATGATTCAACACCACGCATAAATCATAATGGCTCATGCAGATCATGTTTAAAGATTTGGGTAACTTTGCAAGACGGGAATAATAGTTTCAGTTTTGGACCTCATTATTTAAATTTTTAAAACGTGACACACGAATAGAATCAGGGCATCTGCATTGATTGTACAAGGCCAGCGTTAACATGTAATACATTTAAATCACGGGTCACCCGAATGTTATAAATAATGGGAACCTAGCTATACGCATTGCTTTCAGTGGTGTTATTTAAGGGAAAATTATTTGGAGACAACAAATAGGATCATAAAAGTAGGACACAGTTCCTTAAGGTTTCCATAACAAAAAGTCTTAGACGGATATGAACACCATACCATAATGCGTTCCGTCTAATGAAGGTCAATTCAAAATATTTTACTTAAAGATATTTTATTACAACAATAAAAGTTGAAAATATTTCAAGAACACATTGAAGCCTAGTACTTTTCAAATGCACATGCAGCTTATCGTCACGGACTAAAAAAAGTAAAGAATGTTGCTTATCTAATTTAAACGGAAATTTTAAGATCAGTCCCTATTCAATTCACACCTCCTGTGCATTTAAACATTTAAACATCATCAAGCTCGAAAGGCATAATAAAAACTAAACACTCGTCAGTATTTTTAATTCTAGGATGAACAAAATGTGTACCCAGGACCAAATCTCTGTAATTCCGTTCTTCATTATTTTTTTCATGGACTATTAATTCCGAATGTGTAAGTAATTTCATTTTATTCCTCTTAAAAAATGAAAGTGCCTTCACCTATAATATCGAAAGCACATCGGTGCACAGTCAGGCTGTAATCTGAATTGCTTTTTATCAATGATATGTCCACTTGTCCGTCAGTCTATGTATATACAGGATAGATAATATATTTACAATTTTTTTGGAATCATTGAATCCGTTGAAACTAAACCTTACTCAGAACATTTCTTAAATATTTACTATTTTTTTTTCTAATGTCCGGGATAAAAATTACAAATAGTTATTGTACTTTATTTCCTCTTCAATGTACTAGTTCATCGATAGGAGCAGTATAAAAAAAATACGTGTAAGGCGGGAGAAATAGAGTCAAGAAGCGTGTATTGTAGCATGTTAATTGGCGGAATCAAGAGCATGTAAATATAAGGAATAGCTGTCAGATTATTGAATTTCATAACAAAGATCAACGATTGGCTTGGGAGATAATTTTATGCCGTTTATGCAAATTATCACACACGCCAATCAATTGATCACATCATGAAATCAAAAAATAAGACAGTTGTTCCTTTAAAAAAAAAGGAAATCAAATTATGTGCAGTTAAATGGCATTGTCCCTTTTTCCTAAAGATTATTCTAAAAGGTAAAAGAATAATTGGGTCATATTATCTGTTCTTAACTCACCTACGCCGAAGGCTCAAGTGTATTTTTCTGATCAAAATCGTCCGGTGTCTGTAGTTGTCGTCGTCGGTGTCGTCAGCGTATATTTATCACATTTTCATCTTCTTCTTAAGGACTGCTGCGCCAATTTCAACCAAACTTGCCAAATCAAGAAGTATCCTTGGGTGAAGGAAACTCAAGTTTATTCAAACGAAGGGCCATTTCCTTTTCCAAAGGGAGATAATTATCAATTAGTGAAAAATAATAACATCTTTTAAAAATCTCAAGAACCACAGGGCCAGGAAAAATGAAAATGATAAAGAAGCAAACTCAGGTAGAGTCGTTTCAAATTTGATCAAATCATGACCCCCGGGGTTGGATGGGGTCACAATGTGGAGTCAAAGTTTAGCATAGGATTAGATTTAAAAAAAATCTTTAAAAATCTTATTCACAAAAAGAGCAAATCCATGGATGCATCAAGATGCATATGGATGCATTCTCTGGTAGTGTAGATTTGAGTTTGTACACATCAAGATTACCGGGGATAGGGTAAGGACACAAGGGGGATCAAAGTTAAATATACATGAAGGTAAACATAGGGAAAATCTTAACGAATCTTGTAAAGAACAGCAAAGTTATTTCTCGCAAATTGTATAAATAAATGTACAAGAAGGTTTAAAATAAAGCAAAAACGAGAAAAGAGGTAATAAAAAACTAGTGTGAAAGCTTATGTGGAGAGAGAGAGGGGGAGAGAAAGGGGGAAAGAACGAGAAAGTAAGATAGAGAAAGATGAGATGGCACACACTTTATTGAACAGGTAACTGTAAGAAATTTTAAAGTTTTCAACTGTTTCCGGCCAATGTCTTTCAAATTCACCATATGTACGATTTATAACAAAAGAAATATTTCTAATCTAATTCTAGCAATAATAACATTTTTCCAAGTCTCAACGTTAAACTTTATATAGTTTTTGGCATATTTACTGGCAAACTTATTGTTTTATAATAAGAACAAGTAGATTTTCTAACTTATAGGAGTTTCTGTTTTTAAATTTACCAAATAAAACTGATTGCCTATGTAACGTGCGCGCAATACACCAATCTATTTATAGCTCGTTTTCACCTGTGACACACTTACAAAAAACACACCAACCAAAATGAATTAAAACTTTAACAAATTTTAATGATAAAACAAGCAATAGAATCAAATAAACACACAGTTACAGTTACACACAAATTGACATCATAAACAAATTCAGACAACGTTTACTCAGCTGTTCATTTCGAATGTCCTCCAGTCCAGAACGAATTATACCACTCAGAGAACATCAGACACTATGGACGGCGGTCACTAAATATGTACTTTCACGGTATTATAAACATCCTGGGCCGAATTACAAAGTACGTCATACCATCAGTCCATTGCCAAGTCTCTCCAATCCCGTATCCTCGCAGACGATCGCAAACTCGTGCAGATGTTCGAGGTTCTGCAGCTTCCGGAAATCCATGTGACGTCACAAAATAAAAAAAAAAAACTACTACAGCTGACGCAATATTTCTATTAATAACATTAGAGGATCGTAACACCTCCCCCTTAAAGAAAAGTTTGAGTGTAATGAAAACTTTTACAATTACAATGAAAAGATATGATTTTACAAAATGTACATACATTTAAAAAAATAAGATATTAATCAACATGTACTCTTGACAAAGCATCTGGAATTAAATGTCTTTTCCTTTAATATGTTTTATGACAATATTTTTCTCTTGTAATTCCAAACTCCATCTCATAAACCTTTGATTCTTGTTTTTCATTTTGTGAACAAATGTGAGTGGATTGTGGTCAGTGAAAACAACAACTGGATGTACAGATGAATTCACATACATATCAAAATGTTGCAATGCTAATAACATGGACAAACACTCTTTTTCTACAGTTGAATAATTTTTCTGACATTTTGAAAACTTTTTGGAAAAATAAGCAACAGAATGACAAATATAATTTTCATCTTTTTGTAACAAAACTGCCCTTATATGTGACAAATGCTCTTGAAAAGTGTTACTATACACTATCACATCATCAATGTATGCCTCACTTGCATCTACATCACTAAGTTATTGATTGATCATCCTTTGAAAGGTTGCAGGGGCATTTTATACCCATAAGGCATCACCTTATATTGGTAGAAACCTTTTGGGGTAACGAAGGCTGAAATCTCTTTCGCTCTCTCGGTCAGTGGGATCTGCCAATACCCTTTCAAGATCAAATTTACTTATTATTTGGCATGACCAATTTTATCGATGCAGTCTTCAATTCTGAGAATCTGGTAAGAGTCAGTTTTGGTAATTGTGTTGACCTTGCGGAAATCAGTACAGAATCTGAACGACCTATCTGGCTTCGGAACAAGGAGACAAGGGGAGCTCCAAGGGCTGTTACTGTACTCAATGATATCATGTTCCAACATATATGCCAGTTCTGCATGACAGTATTCTTGTTTTACAGGGTTCATTCTGTAAGGATGTTGTTTAAAGGGAGATGCCTCTCCAATATCTATATCATGATATACAAGATTGGTCTTTTTAGGAACATCCGGAATAATTGTGAAAATTCTTGTATCAGAGACATAAGCTCTCCTTTTTCATTCTCTTGCAAGTGGTTAAGTTTAGACTCTAAGTCTGACAAAACATCAGAGTTTTTCAAATTAGGAGTAGACTGATCATACTCATGTGCAAGTTGGTCTTGTTCTGGGGTAGACTTAACCTCAATGCTCGAAGCTGCAACTGATTCTAGGTTAGGATGATCTATGTTAGTTCGATCATGATACTGTTTTGATCATGTTGATGTGGCAGAGCTGTTTGCTCTTGCATCGACCTGGTGTCTTGATAATGTAATTTAAGTCATTGGCCTTGCGTTCAACTACAAATGGGCCAAAGTATTTAGCACATAAAGGCTGACCTGGAATTGGTAGCTAGACAAGGACTTGGTCTCCTGACTTAAATGTTCTCGTTTTGGTACGTTTGTCATACCAGGTTTTCATTTTGTCTTGACTTACCTTTAGATTCTCTCTGGCTAGCATTTAAGTCTGACTGAGCCTCTCTTTGAACTTTGCTACATAATCTAATAGATTTGTCTCACTCTCTTCAACCAACCACTTCTCTTTTAGCAATTTCAATGGTCCTTTCACAGTTTGACCATATAAGATTTCAAAGGGACTAAAACCCAAGGATTCTTGTTTTGCTTCCCTAACAGCAAATAAAAGAAAGGGGATTCCCTGGTCCCACTCCTTCTCATTCGACAAACGATAGGTTCGAATCATGTTTTTCAAGGTTTGATGAAACCTCTCAAGAGCCCCCTGGGACTCTGGATGGTATGCACTGGATGTATGATGCTTAATCTCTTACTCCTGCATTACCTGTTTAAAGACCTGGGATGTGAAATTGGAACCTTGATCAGACTGTACTGACTGGGGGAAACCAAAATTGGTGAAAAACTTGGTCAAAGCACTGATAATAGTTCTTGATTTTATGTTTCGCAGGGGAATTGCTTCAGGGAAGCGTGTCGACGCACACACTATTGTCAACAAGTACTGATTACCAGCTTTGGTTGTAGGTAAGGGACCCACACAGTCTATGATGACCTTGGTAAATGGTTCATCAAAAGCAGGGATAAGCTTCAAAGCAGCAGGAGGGATTTTTTGATTAAGTTTTCCCACTATTTGGCAGACATGACAAGATCTGCAATAGTCGACTATATCCCTTCTCATCTTAGGCCAGAAAAGGTGAGTCAATGTCTTACGGTAGGTCTTCGTGACCCCCAAATGACCCGACATTGATGTGTCATGGGCCAGACCTATAACTGTTCTCCGATATGCCCTAGGTACTTCAATTTGATAGTGGATTTGCCATTCATCTCTCTGAAGCATCAGGGGACGCCATTTTCTCATGAGTACACCCTGATTCTTAAAATAACAAACAGGGACCTTCTCTGCCTCCTCTTGAAACAAAGCCTGTTCAATAAGACCTTGCTATTCAACATCTGACTCTTGTTCAGATATCAACTTATCTCTAGTAAGAGGTGTGTTGTCTAACATTTCCTGTAAACCAAATACATCACCTTTAGACTGCTGATCCTCTAAGGAAATATGACTTTCTGAATCTAACATTGCTGACAAAAATGTCTCATCATCATCTATAGACAAGTCCTCTCCTGTATCTAACTTCTGACTAACCGTCTGTTCAGCATGTCCTAGTTTCTTAGCAATAGCCCTTGTAATATTCCATGAAGGAAATAACTCTTTATTCTCCTCCTCTACCTCTCCTATAAGACTAGGCTTTTCACAAATGATTGGGTCAAGTACCACCCTACCCCCAGCTAAATCATTACCTAACAGAAGAGAAACTTCCTTAACAGGTAAAGAAGGTCTACACCTACAACCACAGACTCAGAGACTAAATCTGACTTCAAGTCTATAACCTGAAGAAGAACTTTCATGAGACCTAATTCTACACCCTGAATTAACACTTCAGAACCAGTACGTGTCTTCTCAGACATTGGCAACCTGCCCTCTAGTAACAAACACTAAGAAGCATCTGTATCCCTTAATATTCTATTGGTTGTGAGTCGGTACCGACAGACACTAAACCATCAAATACAAAAGGCTTAAATTCCTCTCTTAGGACATCAGACTCTTGCTCGACAGACTTAATAGCAGTACTCTCAAACTGACTACAGGAAACCTTACCTTGGACAGATGTAAGAGCAGTGGGACTTGGCTTACCATCATTACTTACAGGTTTTTTCCTCTGTAATGCCCAACATTCAGACTTAATGTGACCCTTCTTTTTGCAATAATTACAAATGGGTACCTGCTTTAAGGTTTCATTATTCTTGTCCTTACCTTTGATCTCAGAGTAGGCTACCTTAGGTTGAGTTACCTGTAAAGCGTCTGGTCCCCCCCCCCCCGTGAACTGTCATAGCTGGTCATCTTCTTTTGACAAGTACTGAGTTTTACAAAAGATACCTAATGTGTTAATGGATAATCATCAGCCGCAGTCCCAGCTTGCTCAAGAGTCTCAACCTTCTGTTCATCTAAATATGTTCTAATTTCAGGATGTATACAATTTTTGAATTCCTCAATCAAAATGACCTGTTTCAACCTTTCAAAGTTTGATCCAACATTTTTAGAAGTGCACCATCTCTCAAACATATTTTGTTTCTCCCTCGCAAATTCAACATGAGTCTGTTCATTGAATTTCTTGTAATTTCTAAATTTCTGTCTATAGGCTTCTGGTACAAGTTCACATGCTTTTAAGACATTTTTCTTAATAACATCATAATCTGTACTTTGCTGAAGTGACAATGCACTGTAAACCTCCCAAGCTTTGCCAATTAATGCACTCTGTAACAACAGTGGCAAAAATTCTTTTGGCCATTTCAAATTCTCTGCTATTTTCTCAAAATGAATAAAATATATAAAATATTTCTCAATTTCTTTCTCTTGAAACTTAGGGACAAGTCTTATGGTCTTTGTCACATCAAAGTCAGATTTTGATTTGGCCTTAGCCACAACTTCCAACTCATGTTTTAACTTTTGTGTTTCAAATTCTAATTTCTTAATCTGTAACTCATGTTCTCGATCTTGCGCACTTTTCTCTTTTTCATATTCTCTCTTTTCTCTTTCAAATACCTGCCTTTCTCTCTCTTGTTCAATTTCTAATTTCTTGAACTCTAATTCATATTCAAAATTTCTTTTTCCAATTTAACTAGATTTCAAATTTTCAACCAATGACAATGCACTATCATCTAAAATACCTCTCTGAACTAAATACTGAATCACTAAATCTTTGATTTCTATTTTCGGAGCACTGCGCTTTACATGCAAGTGTAAATTTGACACAAACTCAAAAAAATCATCTTTCTTAAGTGTTTGAAGTAACCGCGCATCTGGTGCATTGAAAAATCCTCCAAGTTAAAAACCATCTTGACTTGTGTGTATAAAAATGATGAAATAAATTCCCAAATGAAATAAATTTAGTGATCAAAATCTCCGAGATATCGTTTTTAAAACTTACCCACAAAAAGCCGAAAGTTCGATTATCCCGGACGAGCCCCAAATTGGTGACGTGCGCCGAACACACCAATCTATTTATAGCTCGTTTTCACCTGTGACACACTTACAAAAAACACACCAACCAAAATGAATTAAAACTTTAACAAATTTTAATGATAAAACAAGCAATAGAATCAAATAAACACACAGTTACAGTTACACACAAATTGACATCATAAACAAATTCAGACAACGTTTATTCAGCTGTTCATTTCGAATGTCCTCCAGTCCAGAACGAATTACACCACTCCGAGAACATCAGACACTATGGACGGCGGTCACTAAATATGTACTTTCACGGTATTATAAACATCCTGGGCCGAATTACAAAGTACGTCATACCATCAGTCCATTGCCAAGTCTCTCCAATCCCGTATCCTCGCAGACGATCGCAAGCTCGTGCAGATGTTCGAGGTACTGCAGCTTCCGGAAATCCATGTGACGTCATAAAATAAAAATAACTACTACAGCTGACGCAATATTTCTATTAATTCTATTAATAACATTAGAGGATCGTAACACCTATCACAACAAACAACCTTGTTCACTTTTTGCAAGATCCTTTTCTCAGTCTCTAACCATACTTCTTTTAAAACAGAACATTTAACAAAAAGGTGATCAATAGGTTCAATATTCTTCTCAAAGAAGGAGCATAATGGTGAATCAATAAATCTTAATAAGTCTTAATTTGTTTAGTCTTACTTGTATAGAAACATCCTTTGATAATTAAGATTTAAATACAAGATCAGAATATTTGTCACATTTACAAAAGAATGTACAAAATAATTTCTGGAGAGATGTTTTGAAAGCTTTCCAAGAAATTCAAGAGAAAATATCTTTTACGTAAAATAAGCTTATATTTATTGCCATGGTTACATATGATTAAAATATTACAAGGGTTAAAGTATTTAACCAAAGAGATAAAATTTAAGTGCAAAACGGTCAACTTAATTGTACCGTAGATCAGTAGGATGTACACACTGACCCCTTATTTTTTCTGTGATTGAGTTACACTTTATGAGTACTTATCCAAAATATACTTCTCAAAAAAGAAGTAAAACATTGATTTAACAAATTTCACGAGTGACAAAACTTAACTACAAAGAACGGTAGCACCATCTGTTCAAAAGTTCGAAGGTTTTGACCAAGTTTAACCTTTTAAAAAGTAGAAAAAAGACCAGATCAAAGGTTCAAGATAGGAAGTATGAAAGTACTGGTTCGTACCGTTCAAAAGTTATGAAAAAGCAGGTCAAACTCCTCGGTCAAGGTTAAAGGGTCAAGGTTCTTGATATCAAATGAAGGGCCTTGTCACAAGAATTACGTATGTTAAGTATGAAAGCCCTAGCCCTAGCCATTCAAAAGTTATAGCAAAGGTTAAAGTATTTTCATAAGCACGGAAATCTCGAAGGTTACGGTCAAAAGGTCAAAGTTGTTGGCACTCACGCGGGTATGTTAGGGAAGCATATAAATTATTTCTCGGGAAAATAAGACTTTTTAAAGAAAACTAAGTTTGATAATTTACCCAAACCACTGATAAACGTAAACTATTATTAACTATTGCATAGAGATAAAATAGTGTCTAACGCAAAGACGTGCACCACCACCACTGCATCACGTGACTTCTACTTATAGCGAAATGTTCCTTAATAAAAAAAGCTAACAGAACAACAATACCCCGGAGTTAAATAAATTCTTTGAGTAAATAATATAGTCGGAAAACATCTATTTTGCATAAAAAGTGCTGCTAGAATCCCACTATCCTGTCAGTAAAATAATTTTTCAACACATTCGCATGAAACCTTACCAGATGTTTTGAATTTTATACATATGAACAGAGAATTTTCGTAAAACCATGCTTAACTCGGGATTCTAGCAGCACTTTCCAAGTATTTTAGAAGTCGAACTTTCGATCTGTATAAATCTCATCTTTTGAAATATCCAGCTTATTGTTGTTCTGCTGCATTATTTTTGTCAGGAATGACAGAGAAAATGCCGACCGGGATACGTTTATAGCATACTGTCTTCAAAAGAGAATATAATTGATGAAAATAAATTAGCATACCTGTGTAAGTTACGTGACTCCATATGAATTTCACATAATATTTACGGTATTTGCTTTTAAACCCCATTTTACGTATCTCTGTACCTGCCGTTTTTAGCCAAATTCTCATTACACGACATGATCAATTTTCAAGTTACTTGATGTACACATATGACGTCATCGATAGTTGATTTTAATTAAAATGACAGATAAAGATTAACAGAATAAAAACATTGTTATTTTTGTTAATGTTAAGACGTTTTTAATTATTTTCTAGAGTTAAATTACATCTCTTAATACCAATATTACGAAAACTTGTGTTCTAAAATTGACGTCATCTCGCCTACTATGACGTCATAATGTAGCACTGATTTTGTCAAGGTAGAATATTCTGTATGCTTCCTTATCACCCCTGCGCAATGAAAGGTCTTTTCACAAAAAAATATATGAAGTATAAAATGACTGTTGTCTTCTATTCAAACGGTATGACCAAGGCAAAATCGTAGTTAAAACGATATCTATATGTAAAGTGATAAAACATGAGAATGGAATCTTTCGTAACTTATGCCGTTAATGCTAATTAAAAATATTTTCTTATTCATTATGTTCTATTACGTTATTACATTAATTGCTGGAGGGGGTATTTCAATTGCGGCGAATTAATCATGTTGATTTCCTGTGTACATGTACCCAACTGCGTGCAGGTCGACATGCGGTATCACGGACATTCTGAATTTCCATGCACGGGTTTAATAAGAGAATTTGGAGAAAATTGTCGTTCTTAGCTGCTACAGAAACTGTTCCCCTCTTCCTATCCCAGTCGCAGTCATTGAAGAAAGAAGGGCCTCAAAAAACCACTATAGGTTTTTTCTTTTTAATTCTACAGTTTTAACATCTTGGACGTCATATCTCTTACAAGTATCAAACAGCAGTTAAGGTTTCCTGAACTCAAGGTCATTTTTTTTATCAATAAAATGTCCTACTAATATAACGGGGACTTAATGTTACTTTCAATCAAAGCGTATACAAGGCAACTTTTTCGCGGAAAATAAAAGCGTTTGCAGCATGCCCAGGTAATTATTTTTTTAAAACATGCAAACATAGATTATCAGGTACCACAGGTAGCTTGTCTGTAAATTAAATCATAAGCTACTGGTTTTTGACTGATTCACAGGCTGTATAATATTGATCTTGAATCAGGTAGATTTTGGAGGCGTTAACATAAAATTGAGTGTTGAAGTGTACAACAACATAACAAGTCTTATATAGACATTAAATGTAGCAGTCGGGTCCTTTAAGTATTGGACTCCTCAAATCTGGAGAAAAACACAAAGTTCAAATTATGATGCCTAAGTTTTGAAATGACATTTTCTCAAATATTGTAAAAGCATAATATACCTTTTCATTTAAACATTACACAATTCTAGCTTCTTTCCAAGTAAGACTTTATCTTAAAAATAAACTGAATGTTATTCAGTAAATAACTCTTGTGCACATTACGCTTTAAAACATGTATAAAAGGTCATAATCCATTTCATTAGGGATTTTAAACGTGTGCTAACCTATTTTTTTCATACTGATAAAAAATGCCGTCGTTACCGACACAAGATATTTCAAAGATGTCTGATCCACTGATTTCCTGTTACATTGTTTAAAAAAGTGTATAAGATATGATAAATCTTTGTAACCAAGTAACTGGACGTTTTTTCTCATGGATTATTATCCTACAATCTGTAAGTATTCTAATAGTACAAATAGTGAATCAGTGATGTAGATAATCTAAAATATACAGCCTTTTACCTGGCACAGCTTTAAACTGGTGAAAAATCGATAATAAAGCGCCATTTTAAAATTCTGCATTATCATGAAATGCGTTTAAAATAAAGCTAAATGAGAAGTATTAACAGTAAAATTGTGTATATTATTTCTTTATTGAATCAATCAAAATATGAGAGACAAGTATTTGATTATTTTGAAAAATAATTAAAATAAGCATAGCGTTTTTCTGATTTGATAAGTTGTTGTCTTTCTCATGATTAGTGTACAAACCGAGTACTATTGAATTTGTATTGGTCGTTTTAAAACCAAAGTTAAGGGATTGTGTTGTTTGTAGGATTTCTATTTTGACTTTGAGCAACGTCAGTTGGAAAATTATTCTGAAGCTTAATTTTCTTGGTTTAGAAATGGTTTTTTGGAACGCATAAAAAGGATATTTTTAGTAACAGACTGTTATCTATAAAAGGTCAATATCCAGTTCCGTGGGGATTTTAAATGTGCTCTAGCCCAATTTTTTTTCTTATAGATAAAAAAAAATCGCTGTTACCAACCAAGGATAATTTATAGACGTCTGATTCAGTTATTCCCTGTTACATTGTTAAAGAAAAAGGGCAATACATGCTTAACTTTTTAACCAAGTACTGGATGTTTTCACATTGATCATACTCCTAGAATCTGTAAGTATTCTTATAGTTCAAATAATTATTCAGTGATATAAATAATCTAAAATATACAGCTTTATACCTGGCACTGCTTTAAACCGGTGAAAAAAAATCGATAATAGAACACCGTTTTAGAATTATGGGTTATCATCAAATGCCTTTAAAATAAAGCTAATTAAGAAAGTATTAAAAGAAATACAGAAAAAAGTATATGAGTGATTTTGTGTCAATGAAATGCAGCCATTCAGAAAGTGCTGCCTATATTAAGTGAAGTACAAGAATCTGATTTTATAGTTTTGCTTGTGTCAAGTCAATAATCAATTGAAGAATCATCGAGGGAAAAAAAACTAGCGGTAGGTTAGCGTTTGCACCGAACAAAACCATGAAATATCGTAAAGAAAGATTTAAGAATAAAAAAAAATTAATACCTTACAAAAAGTTTACATTCTAAAAATTTATGAAACCTCATAACAAAAATACCCAGTATACGATATTGTAAGTGGATCACTAAATTAAGATTGAGTTCAGGAAACTTAAAAACAGAAGGTTCGTCTAAACACTAAACAATAAACATTAATGTGTTGACTGCAGAGGGCGATGAAGTGATCTAATGTTTTTTTCTTAAAAAAATATGATTACTGAAATATCTGTAGGTATTCGTGATAGAGTTTTAGATCCCTAATTTTGGTTATTTATTTAGTTGATGTTACTTACTTAGAAGGGATATTGATATGACGAAGACTATTCAACATAAAAGTCCATAAATTAATACAAAATAAGAGCAGAGGAAACACTGAAATCCGAAACATCAGAGGTGGGATCAGGTATCATGGAGAAGTGAGCGGTCACTCCCGCCGTGTGCTCCTTGTCATGATCAAGAAATAACGAAAAAAATCGTTGTCAATTCAATGTTTAAATTATGAACTTAAAGAATGTCTAAATAATTGACAAACAATTAATATGAAAAACGCCAGTCGGTATCTAATTTAATGATATATTGTATTTGCTGACAGGATCATTGTATCGACCATAGTACCTACGAAATTATGACTTTAAAGGAGACTGCTGATATTCATGTTTCATAATCTTGCATTTGCTTGTCAGTAATTTACCTTGTTCTACAAATTAGTCATACGTAGAGCATGATCTTGTGTATCGAATCAATTGAGATATATACACTCCGCATGCAGGTGTTGAAGGTATAATGACGCATAAATAAGGGAATTTGATGATAGAAAAGTTAAAATGAAAAAAAATTATCACATAGCTTGATTTCTAGATTACCATTAACGTCTTGTTCAAATGAAATACCCAAGTATGATACAAGTGTGTCAGATTTTGTGGTATCTTTTATCTCAATGCAAGCTCTGCCGGATATCTCGTGGAATGGAAATTACCGTTGTTTATTGATAATACTTCGACAATTTATCTAAATGTCGAGTTGAAAGCCAAAGTGTTTCCTTCTTTTCACGCATGCAATTTTGCACAAATTCTACTACATATGAATACAAAAAGGCCTTCTAATAACAGAGTGCAATTGGAACCCTTACGTATTTTATTAGCTTGTTGGAAGTCCTGGTTTCGAAACACCATATATATATTGCTTATCAGAAAATCATCCATCTTTCTGATGTCAACTTCAAAGTATTTGTGTGTGCAATCAAAATGTGTTTTAACAAATTAATTTTGCAAATGACAACTGACCAGATAAGTAAATTTAAAGGTTACATTTATATTTCAAAAGCAGTTGTCAATGATATAGAAAGCCTGTTCTTTAGTTAATTGTGGGGAATTGTTGTGTATCAAGTTGAAAAGTCGTCAGTTTTTAAGCTGTTGATTTTGATAAAATCTTATAATTTCGAATTGTCATAAAATTCCTTGAATTTTTTTAGTATCCAAGTGTGATTCATACCACTTCTTGAATATATTGTTGCACAATACTCTTG
Organism: Saccostrea glomerata; assembly: GCA_003671525.1. NCBI lineage: Eukaryota > Metazoa > Mollusca > Bivalvia > Ostreida > Ostreidae > Saccostrea > Saccostrea glomerata. Next base: position 51,120 of record PRKT01001550.1, read on the forward strand.
CACTTTTTCCTTCACTACTTTAAATATCGTAGTGAGGAGTAAGGAAAGAGGATTGGTTGAACATTTACTGGAACCCGCAACTTTGTTTTCAGGATTCTTATGACGTTTCGGAATCCAGTATATATAGGTTAGTTTAAATGCATTTTGGCTCTGTGGAGTTTTATAAATATTTAAAACGGACATATGACTTTGAAGAATTTCCTTCTTAGAAAGGAAAAGTATGAGTATATGTAGGATTAATGAACAAGAAATATTAGTCACCTATCGTTATTACTTTTAAAAACAATCTTTGGATTAGCCTGATACCTTGTATTCATCGTTTCCGAAAATAATGTAATTGGAAAATAAGTCTTTTTTTTATATCATTATCAAATATTTGATATTGATGCATACATGCACTTTTATCATGTTATTGGTGAAAACTCTAGTTGTACTATGTTTTGTTCAATCTAGAGTTCTGTCTCTATTCTTTACATTTATGTTGAAACCTAACGTATTAAATCTACAGAGGCTATTATTTTTTTAAGTGCATGTTAAATGGAATTATGAGTTTTATTCCTTTACCTTCATTCCATATATTTATTAACACGAATTACTTTGTATTTATGGATTTTTTTTTTCTTTTAGTCTTCAGAATTATTTCTGTAATAAATTGTCATTTGCCATTCATCAATTATTTCTCTTACCCGACACATCGTCACCCTCATCAATTAAATCATTGCAATATTTACAATGTGTTTCCTACATATCAAGATCAAAAACTTTAGGTGAATGCAAATCTTAGATTTCTTTAAAAATGCATTTTGTAGGGTTTTTAAGTTCTATTAATAGCTCTGTTAATCAATTATTAATATCGTAAAAAGAAAATCGTGTGCTATCATTGCATTGTATGAAAAAAAATTAATATTCCATAATGATGATAATCGGCATATTTTATGGTAATTCTAACAAGCAAAGTAATAAAAAAAAACAATTCCTCTGATAAAATACTTTTTGTATTTTTTTTTCTTTTGCACTTGATAACCGATTACAGTTCTATTTCTAAATCTCTAAATAATCTGTAATCTTTCTGGATGCATAAAAGGAAGAGATGTCCATTTCATGCTTCATTTTGAGTAACATCAGTTGGAAAATTATTCTGAAACTTAATGTTCTTGGTTTATAAAAGGATTTTGGTAATGCATAAAAGGATATTTCTAGTAACAGACAGTTATCTACAAAAGGTCATTATCCAGTTCATTTGGGGATTTAAAATGTGCTCTAGCCCGGGTTTTTTTTATAGATAAAAATACAGCTTTTACCAACCAAAGATAATTTCTAGACGTCTGATTCAGTTTCATTGATAAACAAAGTGGACATTACACACTAAACGTTGTAACCATGTACTGGATGTATTTTTTTCACATGAATTAAACCCCTAGTATCTGTAAGGAAGGATATGGAAATAACGAACAGTATTCAATCTCAACGTGCATTAAACAAATATGTAAGTATTCTAATAGTTCAAATAGATTTTCAGTGATGTAAATAATCTAAAATATACAGACTAATACCTGGCGCAGCTTTAAACTGGTTAAAAAATCGATAATAGACCGCCATTTTAAAAATTATGTATTATCATCAAATGCCTTTAAAATAAAGTTAAATAAAAAAAAGTATAAACAAAGGAAATCAGTCTACTATTTCTAAAGTGAGTCAATCAAATCATAAGAGACGAGTATTTGATACTTTTGAAAAAAAGGAACATCGTGCTTTTGCAGTTTTAGAAGCTGTAGTCTTTCTCATAAGTTGTATAGAAACCAAATTCTCTGAAATCATCATTGTTCTTTTGAAACCAAAATCTGTATAATTTACACTTTGATCTAAATTTACACTTTAATCTGTAAATTGTTACACTTTAATCTGTACGATTTACACTTTGATCTCTACGATTTACACTTTGATCTCTACGATTTACACTTTAATATTATATGTACAATTTACACTCTATTCCGAACAAAACATACTGTAATTGGTTATATTCATATGGTTGGTTCTTAATGTTATACATGGACATATGACATTCGAAAAAAAAACTATAACACTGAAATGTTAAGAAATGCCTGCATATTTTTTATTACAAATACATTTTTATATTTTTATATTTTGATAAATAAAGATGGGCGATTTATTCATGGGAATCGTAATTTTCCGCAGTAACAGATCGGGAATCTGCTTTCAATCCAGTGCATTTCTTTAGTTGTGCTATACTGTTACGAACATTAAATAAATATATATCTAAGCGAGTTTTTTTGTATTTGCAATTTAAATTGATATTGCAAGTCTATGGGTTTACGATTATGATGATATAATACAGATCAGTAAAATCAAGGTTAGTTTTTAGGTAGCAATAACGAAAGGTCATTGAATCAAAAGATATACCTTTCTTCGTTATTTCAAAATCAAAACTCATATACTTTAATTATTTATAAATGTATACCCATGTACTTTATTAATTAATATATTATTTTGTTATTTTAAAAAATCTATTAAAATAGTTGTTGTTCAGTGTTGGAGGGGTGTACCTGCATCCCCTCTTACCACCATCACCCAAAGATATCTATTCACTTATGTTTTGTTCACATGAAAAAGAGTAATAGCCGTCTAGATAGATTTCCATAACGATTTGTATCAATTTGGAATTGTCCGATTTTTTGATCAATGTAGAGGAAATAAATCCTTGTATTTTAATTTAAGTGCAAAACGGTCAACTTAATTTACCGTAGATCAGTAAGATGCACACACTGACCCCTTATTTTTCTGTGATTGAGTTACACTTTATGAGTACTTATCCAAAATATACTTCTCAAAAATAAAATCTTGATTTAACAAATTTCACGAGTGACATATCTTAACTAGAAATACAAATACGCACTATAAAACCCTAGCACTTATCTGTTAAAAAGTGTAAACATAGATTATCAGGTACCACAGATAGCTGGCCTGTAAATGAAATCATAAGCTATATTTTTTTACTAATTCACAGGCGGTATTTTATTGATCTTGAATCAGGTAGATTTTGAGGGTGTTAACATAAAATTGGGTGTTGAAGTGTACAACTACATATCAAGTCTTATATAGACATTAAAGTGTAGCCTTCAGATCCTTCTAGTGTTGGAACTCCTCAACTCAAAGACAACACAAAGAGCAAACGTTGTTGCGTATGTGCTTAAGATTTGTCATGACATTTTTTTCAAATATTGTAAAAGCATGATATACAGTTTCATTTAAACATTATACAAGGAAGACTTTATCTTAAAAATAAACTGAATATTATTCAGTAAATAACTCTTGTGCACATTACGCTTTAAAACATGTATAAAATGTCATAATCCATTTCAGTAGGGATTTTAAATGTGTGCTTACGTTTTTTTTTTTTCATACTGATATGAATGTCGTCGTTACTGACACTAGATAATTGAAAGATGTCTGATCTAGATATTTCCTGTTATATTGATTGGTTTGAACATATTTTATTGTTAAGATCTTACAACAAAAGGATTGCACACAAGTACTTAATACCTAGAACGTCCTCTCCTTTGAACATTGGGTGTTGAAGTGTACAACTACATATCAAGTCTTATATAGACATTAAAGTGTAGCCTTCAGATCCTTCTAGTGTTGGAACTCCTCAACTCAAAGACAACACAAAGAACAAACGTTGTTGCGTATGTGCTTAAGATTTGTCATGAACTCCTTCTTCAAAGAAAACAAGAATTTACGAGGGTCATTCAAAAAGATCGTAGACTTTTGTCTTAACTTTTTTTATTTAACGTCATATTATATCCAAATTTGGTACAAATATTTAAACAACAGATTCAAATAAATTGAGTAAAAAAATTGGAATGTATCTTAATATTTATTAAAATTACCAAGGATTTAGAACATCAAAAATGGGGTCACGGAGCACCGCCAAAATTGAGTATTTTTTTTTTCTAATTTTCACTTTATAGTATTTACAGCTATACCTCTAATAAATAGAACTGAAACGAAATAAAATTTACATGTTTAAATAAAGCATTGTTGTATTAATTAAAATGAAATCAGGTTATGTATTATCTTGCTCCATTTAAAAGATATCAGTTTCTAAATACATAAGGACTTGATTGAAAAAGGCAAAAAAACATGACGTTGGAGGATGTCACGGAGCAGCAAGTAGCAATAAAATTAGACAATACATTCAAGAAACTTCTTCTACAAGCTTAAAAAAATCCTTTTAATCCAGGATCTGTATGAAAAATAATCTGTGTATTTGTATTAAATTAAAAATACAATTTTTTAGTGTTAGCGAGCTTGAATCGGACGATGGGTTGTCTGTAAAGAAACAGGTTAAAGTTTAAAATATTGTTAAAAGAATTAGGAACGTCACTGGACGTGATGTGCGCTTCAATGTTGCAGAATTAATAGAGTTACATAGTGATTTAAAGAATTTGAAAAAAAAGCAACATTCTTATTCAAGCTATATTTGTACAATTGTTAACAATCCATGTGTTAAGTGTTGTTGATATGTGTTTTGAATGGAGAAGACACTTCAAGACTGTGTTTGAAATTAAGAAAAATAAGTATACTTTTGACAAAGTCTCTGTGTTGTTGTTGACGATACAATATTGGTTAACCGTGCTCCGTGGTTACAAAACATGCTGCTTTAAATGTTGGCTAGCATGAGTTCTATTTAATCAGATGGAATGAAACTTCACACTTCGACAAAATAAATGTTTATGTTTACGAAAATGTATCGATCTATAATCTTGTAATAATCATATGACGATGAGAAGCATTGTCTACGTTTTTTTTGAATGACCTTCGTATTAACAAAAAAATAAAGAAAAGTCAATTAACTAATAAATCACACAATCACACACACGCACACTCACTCAAATGATCGTACCAAAAAAAATGTTATTTACAATGACAAAAAAAAAAGAATGATAAAAAAGATATTTAAACAGCTGTGTTACATGTAACTATCAACATATGTTCAATCAAAGCAAACTTAGTGTTACTAGTATTGTCCAATATTATCCATATGATGGTCTCAGTCCAACACTGTCCTTAAACCTCCCAAGCCTCCGAGGCTGTAGTCCCAGACTGTGGTTGGGATAAATGTTTACAAGTATTGGCGATTCCCGCGACTAAGTCATAGACATCATCATCGATATCGTCTTCATCAAGATCATCACCATTGTCATCGATACCATCATCAACATCGCCGACATCATCGTCGTCATCATCAGATCATCGACATCATCGTTGTCATCAATACATGTACCACGAACACCTCAGCATAGCGTTAAAATATTAACTTTCCTTTATCAGTAAAATGATAATGTATTCTACATATGGCAATACTATAATATAATTATGCTGGATTTAATTAATAACCATATAGTTATGTTTGAGTTCAATATAACATAAAGACTGAGATACTTTCAATATCTTCAGTTTGTTTACAATTGACATAGATACAACATGGCTGACAATACTTCCGGTCACTTACTTCCGCTCAGACATTTAAATGAAAAAGTAATACAGCGAACAAAAATACAATAAAATACAGGAACAGGCTGTTCTTTAAATGTATAGAATTTCTATAACAGCGATAAAACTTCTAACGAGAAAACCTATTCAAACACTCTCGCTAATGTCACACCTGAACGCACACACAGATAAGTCATAGATGAATGCCTGCCAAGGTGAATTAATAATGTAACAAATTTAAAAATTACAAAAAAAAACGTAACTAAAATACTTGCAAAATATACTTACCACGGTCTGTTTTCCGTGCAATAATATACTATACAATGCAGTTATCTTGCTGCAGGTCAAAAGCACATGCTGGTACAAAACTTAAACAATCTGTCCTGACCCATTAACGTGTCTCACACGGTGGACAGCTCTGCCGGGAATACCTAGTTATTGTTACCTGTCCTGTCGGCCAGAATTCTGCAAGGAATTCTGGGTGCTTACAAAAGAGGTGCCTGAAGGGCAAAAAATTAAAACAAACAAAGGGGTACCCTAAAGGTTAAACTAATTATTGTTACAATATCCCCTTGGACAATTTAAATGTGTCAATAACACATACATGTACTTTAATTGGAATCTTCTGTACACACAAAGCAAACATGAAATTATGTTCTCAAGGACCAATAAAAATTCGCTTTACACATACATTGATCGCCGTGGAAAAAAATGTTTCCACAATAAATTTAAAAAACTTTATTCAAATTATTACATGCATATTATTTAGGTATTCAAACTGAAAAAAAAACTTCTTATTGACATACAAGGTGTGGATCCAGATTTTTTCTTTATAAAGATATAAATATAAAGGTAGAGGATATGTTGTAGCTTTAAGCAGTGGAATTCATTGCAAACAGAAACATCGAATGGATTTCAACGTATTTATATTTATTCCAAATACTGGTATATAATTATTTCACATATAAAAACAGAAAAGTTGCTGTGTTCAAACATAATTTACACTGTCTTTTCTAAAACCTGGAAAGTGAAAGGTACTGATTGTAAAAGCGGGGTGCGATTTTTCTGTAAACAAAACCCTTCTTCTTCTTCACGTCCTAAATTTTTGGATGGTCAACAATTAAACAAATCAATCCTTTTTTGATATTTGTTACTTAACTGTCATATAAAACAAATCCAAACAAACTAAGACGTGTTTGATTTATGTATCAAAAGCTGAAAAGTTGTTATCAAGAAGTAAATTAGACAATTTTATTTCTTTATTCCAAATTTCTGTTAACGCATTTGATTCATACTTTGCTATCGGTTTATTTTCCTTTGCATAAAAAATATTATTATTGTGCAAACATTAAAATAAAGTTTTTAAAAATGATACATGAAATGTTATTGTTTCCCGCTTTTGAGAAAGCAAGAAGACATTAAATCTCATTCGTCAGTCCATGAGTATGTCTAGCTGTTAGTCTGTCCGTCCATTACTACAAACTTTCACCTTGCCCATAACTTTAGATTTAGGGAGCTATAAATTTCATATTTCACATGTGTATTTCTGTTGAGAAGACTTTTCTTTCGGTACTACCAAATTAGACCTTTTAACCAAGACATTGGAGTTTGACCCACTTTTAAACAAAAAAAAACCCCTAAACTTTTGACTTTGTCACAACTTTTTAATGGTGGAAACCAGGGCTTTTTTATTTTAAATATGTAATTATTGTAAAATAAAAATAAAAGCTTTCATTGGATGTCAACAGCTTTGACCTTTTCACCTTAACCTTGGAGATTTTATTACTTACTAGAATAAACTTGATTCTTTACCATAACTGTAAAACAGTAAAGGTTAGGTCTTTCATGCTTCACATATGTAAATTGTGAGAACACATAACATTAGATACCAAGAACTTTGACTCTTTGACATTGGTCTTGGAGTATGACATATTTTTCAAATAGTTTAACCTTAGCCATAACTTTTGAACGTTAGATACTAGGTTCTTGTTCTTTGTGGCAAAATATTCTATATGATGCCAGCAATTTTGACCTTTTGAATTTGACCTTGGAGATTTCTGTACTTGGGAAAACTGTAAACTTGGTCATAACATATCTAATTCTTGTGAGAACATCTTTCCGAAAATTCCATGTTTTCAAACCCCTTAAACTTGGCCTTCATGATTGACCCAAGAGCATGCTCTACGTATGAACAAATTGTTAAACGAGGTAAATTATTGAAAAGCAAGTTGATGAAACAAGAATATCAACAGTCTCGTTTAAAGTCATCATTTCGTTATTTCTATGGTCGATACAATGACCTTGTCAGCAAATGTGATTTATCATTGAGTAAAATGCTGACTGGCGTTTTTCATACCCATTGTTAGTCCATTATTTATACACTGAATTGACGACGGGTTTTTTCCCGTTATTTCCTGATCATGACAACGAGCACTCAGCGGGTGTGACCGGTTGGCAGAGGATGCTCACTCCTCCATGGACGTGATCCCACCTCTGATGTTTCGGAGGTTCGTTTGCCCTGCTCTTATTTTGTATACTGTTTATTGGACTTTGAGATTGAATACTGTTCGTTATCTCTATATCCTTTCCCATCTGCTGCCACTTTTACATGTACTGCAAAGAACTTAGGAGCTTTGAAATTCCTTATTTAAATCCCAAATGTGTTTAATGGGATTCAGATCCAGGAATTTGACAGTAAAGCATCAAACAGAGGACTTTTGCTCAATTTTCTAGGATGTTTATCATGTAAGTGCACCGCTTTTATGATGATTGAGACCGTTTGAGATGACATTAGACTACCAGGAGCACCGATTTCTTATTCATTACATAATATATGATTGAAATTATTTGTTTTCATTTTTCTAAGATCTTTTAAGGACATTTTAATACTTTTTAACATGGTCTGACGCGAAACCTCGACCGCAGAGTAAGATCAAGGTCACTTCTGGTTTAGTAAAATTTTGTCCAATACTTTCAAGTTGTGACAAATTGGCAGTGTAACGGATTCACAGCCTATAGAAAAATCTGTTCAAATAAGTTTGATTCTGGTTGTTAATATTGGAAAAATGTTAAATCAAGGACAAATAAAAGACTAAAATAGAAGTGAGTAAAACGTGGTGCAAAAAAGCAAATTTTGTGTGTTTTAGTAAACATGTGTTAAACAACTTCATAATGATCAAAAAAAAGATTCTATTTACACACAACACGTGCCACAAGTACAGATTTATCGTTTTGTAAGCTTCGTCACGGAAGTTTGGTTTTCATGGGTGATATTTTATTTTCTTTTAAGAATTGTTAAGAAAGCTCATTTGATGTAGTAGCTGAAAATATCAATACCATTCTATAAAGTAGTATTAACATAGATACAATTAGAGTGAAATTTTAGAAGTTTTGTTCAACTATTTACATCGGGTGTGTTTATAAAATTCTTCCTTTCTTCGTTAACCCTAATTGTGACTCGCCTTTTCATTCGACACAGAGTTCTGTACCACAATATAACTCCCCAAAAACAACAGACCTGGTAAAAATTATATTCATGTACTTGCATATGAAAGATGTTGTTTCATTAAACATTTCATTGTCATAGATTTTTTTTAAAAGATTTTTTTTCAAGGATTTTGTGAATGGTGTTTACCATTTACAGTAAAACTTGCTTAGAACGAAGACGGACATTTCGAATTTACACATATAGCGAAGTTTATCAGGGTCCACGTCGAAATTCTTAACAATTCTTTGTAAAATATTAACGTTATAACGAACTCTGATATATAAGGAATTTACGGATATAGCGAACTGATTTTGAATCCCTTGAAGGTTAAAAGTAATGAAATTTACACCTCTTACAGTGAATTTTCAAATATTTCAAAATTTTACATATTTCAACTAACTTTATTTTCAATAAAAAATGGTAAATAAAATAAAGTTTATAATGAAAACATTAGTTATCCAAGGTATATTTGGTAACAATTGCTTTCCTACCGTAAACGCAAGTAATTCGCAAAGGGTAAAGGGGTAAATTTGGAATTCGCTATTCAACTCAACAAACTTTTTAAACTCATATAGTGTTTCGTAAAAATTAAGGTCACATTGGTAAAATGCAAAACTGTGTTGTCTTCCGCATGGTGCAGTGGTTAGAGCGTCTGCTCTAGAGTTGTGAACCAAGGAGTCGATCCTTACATCGCGGGTTGGAATCCCACTGTTGGACGTGGAGACCGGTCCTTCGGATGAGACCGTATAAACCGAGGTCCCTTGTCGCAGTAGGTGCTGCATGCTGGCACAAAAAAGATCCCTCACTGCTCAAACGCCATGAGTACCGAGCATAGGACAAAATTTGTAGCCCTCCACCGGCAAGTGGTGGCGTCTCCATCTGAGTGAAAAAATCTCGAACGTTAAACAGCATACAATCAATCAATCAATCAATCAAAACTGTGTATTGTGACAACAAAATATATTTCAAAACTGATGTATGACTTACTTTTGCTGATATTCCATTACTTTAAACATAACTCACACATAATATTTGGTAGAATTTTTATATGCTCTTGGATGATTGATTGATTGATTGTATATTGTTTAACGTTCCTCTTGAGAATTTTTCACTCATATGGAGACATGATATATTATGAGAGATTCCAATTGGTTTTTCATGATTTCTCATTTGAAATGCAACCGTCTTTGTATCTGTTTCTTTTTTAGCATACCTTTGCCGTGCATTAATACAGAAACAGTGCACTTCACTGTACATTAATACGACACTAAGGCGCGAGATGATAGAAGTATTTATCATCTGTTAGACTGCTTTCCATGAAAAAAAAAAAGATGGCTTTTTTCAGGTTAACTTCTAGGAATCTAGCTTCATGAAAGATTCTTTCCATCGCAAAATTTCAGACCATAAATGTAATAGAATTTTCTTTTCAATATTTACAAATACTATGTTGGAAGATAAACAAAACTTTATTATCCTGCCCTCTTATGATTTCTTTATGCAATTTATCATTTTTCGGCGCTGCATTTCGACAAAACCATGAAAAATATGGAAAATGTGCGAAGTACCTAGAAAAATACGCAAATATAAGAAGTCTATTTGAAAATTTCAACCAAAGTGTGTCTAAGAAAGTTCGATTAATTTATTTGTAAATACCTATGGTATAATCATACACATATTAAATCATACAATTTATAAACAAATTCCAATTAAGAACATTGACTTTTAAAACTGAAGAGAATTATTTTTATAGAGAAAATGCACCCTTAAGGGGCAACCTATGTCGTTCTACGTCAAAGCTGCGTTATGTGACTTCACAATAGCGACGTTTGTTTTTTTCCGCTGACTTCTGCAACTATGATTATAGGCATAACACTGTTATTATAATCAATATTGTACACAGTTTACAAAAATAAAATCCATCATTAAAAACAGTTTATTTGATTTAAGGAGTTTGGTAACATTAGAATTCTCATCCTTTGGTGCATAATTAATAGCAATTTCAGTTGTAAAGAAATATCTATATGATATACTGATATAAAAGTGCGAAAATATAAGATAAAATCAACAAAGAAAGCGGCTTAAATCAGAGAAAAATGTTTGAATTGTATGTTTACCGTTAACTGTATTTTCAGGATAAAACTAAAAAAAATAATAATTAGGAAATGTACTTGTACGTAATACTATATTTACTTATTGATTTATAGTATATGTAGATATTTTTTGTATGAAGTCATTCCTAGGTTCTATTAGGTGTTGATTGTTGCGGGGAAATGTGGGGGGGGGGGGGGCAGAATGCTTAGAATAAAGAAGAAAAAAGTTTATCTGTTGAGATTATTTCTAATCAAAACAAAATACTCGTTCTTTGCAAATCAGTGTTATACCGAAATGTTTGTCAGTGCTTTCTTACCTATTTTAAGTGCAGAAAGGTCAATATTTATGACAGAAGAGTACGAAAATAAAAGACAACTTCATATTTTTCGTTTATTCTATCATAAAGGTATACTTTTTTCTTTGTTAAAATAAAAAGAGGGGTTACTTCTTTCAGAAAATATGAATTACAACATTTTCACACAAATACTTTTTAAGGAGGCTGGGGGTCAACAAATTAATCACAAATTAACCACCAGATTAAAATTATTTTTTTAGATATGGTATCTTAAGCTGTCAACTATCATGTGGCAAAGAAATATTTAAAAAAAATGTATTTTTAAAATATGACCATTTTCTATATCTTTATACGAAGCTCTTCTTTTAAAGGAGATAGGAATAGTCTGAAAATGGCTGCCACCCCCAGCCTCGTTAAGATATTTCCTGTTATGCATGTCGAAATTGTAAAAAATACGACAAGAAAAACGGAGTGATACTTACATTGTGCTCCTTTATAATTTTTAATGTGGGATGGATTACAATGAATTTGTTTTCATTTTAAAGATACAAATCATATAAATGAAATACCTCTTGAATAAGAATGTGATTTGCATTTTTGGTTCTTTTTAGCGCATATTTGGAGTAGAACAATAATGTCTGAAAATAATCCATTTTTAGCATTTCACACAGTTTTTGCACGTGCTCTTGTGTAAAAATAAGCATAGAAAGGTATTGTTTTTAATACTTAAAAATTAAGAGCAAGTGGTCAGGAAGGAAATGTCAAAGTCTTGAAAATTTCAAACAAAGACTTTTCGGACATAGTTCCCCCTTAACATGAAATATGTCAAATTATAACGGTTATGTCTCGCACTGAAACTTGATAGATTTAAGTTTTATTGCAAGCAAATTGTCAATTTATTATGTGCGAAAAACCATGTGAGTTTAAAACGTTTGTTGAGCTCCATATACTTATAATAATTCGTAATACGGATATAACAAATAACATATATAGCAAATTAAATTTACAGGTCTCAAGGACTTCCTTATGACCAAGTTTTACTGTAAAACTAATAAGTAAATCTTTACACAAAATAGCCGGCCATTTCCGTTCGCGTGATTTCCTGTCCTAAAAATGTGAAGAAGTTATCATAGCTACATCTCGTAATCGCTAAGAGATTAAGACACCAAACTTATAGGAATGGTAGATCGTGATGAGTAGGCAAAACCATTGGAAATAAAATTGTCTGACGTTACTTCTGTTCGTCACAGGAGGCTAGTAATCAAAAATATAAAAAAAAATACAAATGCTTTATGTATAAAACAAAATATATATGGGAAAGAAAAAAACTGAAAGAAGCAGTTTTTCTCTTATAACCGAAATTTTCGTTTTTGTTTCCGATGGGATTGATATATTTTGAATCTACAAATAAGATGCTATATGGGTACAGTCCACTAATTGTTTTCCCATAGGCGACAATGTTAACGTTTCTTCTCATAGCGATGTCCCTAATTTTCGTTCGGTAGTGAATGACCCCTAAAATCAAAGCACATCGACTTGTCTTTCCTTGGTTAAAATCTCGAGGTGGCATGTCAGATTCGTTTTCCGGCAAAATGCGTCTGTCTGCGGGAACCTCTAAAAATGAAAGTGAAAGTAGGGAAATTTCAGAATTCTCACTGGCGTTATAATACATAAAATAATTCGGCTGATCTTCTTGATAAATTACATTTTCAAAGCTTTTTCGGTAGGAAAGATACTCCTTATCAACAAGTGTGAGGCTCAGTTCAGTACACCTGCCCAATTTTTTTTATGCAAGTCTGCAATTTAAGGAACTTGTAATTTTTTCTGCACTACTTCTTCTCCTACCGATTCTAAAAATAAGTAGTGGGATGTACCCATATATAATATGATGCAAAAAAAGGTTCATGAAAGAAGAGTTGAATTTTTCATTTTTTTAATCACTTCCTGTGACGACCGAAAGTGACGGCTGACTATTTAAGCCCTAATGGGCTCGCCTACTTATCAAGATCTATTACTTATATAGTATGGTGTCTTAATCTATTATTGTTTCTGAGATATAACTTAGACACATTTTATTTCTAAAATAGCGGAAATCGGACATATCTGACGAACTAAAGTGAATTTTGAAAAAAATGAAGAAAACTCCTCGGCGTATTTTAGTTCTCTATCTTTCCTGAAAATGTTATGAAAATCTGTTCAGCCATCTCTGTGAAATCGTGCCGACAAAATTTGGGGTAAAAATTATAATAACTAGATGCGTTCTTGTTGCTAGAGCAACATGCAGGTCTTCAGACCGTCCTTTGCTCCACCCTCCCAATAAAATAGATTTCAGAATGTATTTATTCGTTTACGTTCATTTACAGTAGTCTCAAACATTGATCGTGATTATTACAGTTATTTCACAAAATATGTCAAAATAAAGCTTTTAAAATTCCTCCATACATGATATATAAAAGAGTGAAAAGTAATTTGCAACTGAACAAAGACAAAAGCAAAGAATTTTTGAAACGCCCACAGTACAGTGGGATTTGAATCCCCGACAGAAGGACAGAGTTTGGTTTGGTCATATCCTTGCAATAAAAACACGCAAGGAAAAAAATAAAACATTAAGATATCTTTGGAAGCACTCTAAAAACCTTGTAAATCCAAACTTTTTTTTATTTTATTAGATTTAAGCAAGTATAAAATAGTTGGAATTTTGAAATAGATGAAAGATTTATTGAACTTTTTAAAGTGCGTGGTAATGCGTGATTGCAGGGAAATGGTAAATGTGTGATATTGCGTTAGATATAGGAAATGATATATGCGTTAAGATGCGTGAATGCGGGGAAGGGGTTAAAACAACAGTAGAATCACTATAAGCTCTTAAATCTTAAACAGAAAACCTTAATAAGAACAGTAGAATCACTATAAGGTCTTCCATGAAGTTGGAATTATTTGTCAAATTTGTTATTTTCTTTTTTTCATTTTCTAAAATAAATATACTCTCTCAATTTGACTTCAGGTGTGTCGTTTTTTATTTAAGCAGCGCAGTTGAAAGAAGGAAAAAGCAATCAATTAAAAATGATTTAAGTGTCATGAAAATGCTAAAAATGAAAGTGTTTTCAAATGTTAATTTTTTTATCATATAAATTCCCAATAGCTGAACAGTGTATTCTTTATATAGATATGAACTTAAAACGCCCTTTTTGATAAAACTAAATAAATATCGAGATCATCAAATTATCAAAAATATCACCAGATTATCAGAATCACTCGTCAACTGAATACATATTCAGTGTACGTTCTAACGAAAATAGAACTGGGGTTTCATATTTAACAAAATAGATAATGTCCTGTTCAAAGAAAAAGATACGAATCACTACGCTCATGCTTAATCTTATGGAGAGCGTCCTATTCATACTGATTTTATGACCTGAAAACATTTCCAGACACTATGCTCGTATATTAATTGATGCCATCCACATATTTTTTTTTGTAAAATAAAATATCACGTGAAGTCAGGATAACAAAAAACGTTCTTGTTTGCCGTCAAACAGTGAGTTTTGTCTTGTAAATTCAAGATAAACTATCACATTTTTTCGATAGCTCTCTCGACAAAACGAGATAATTCATCTTGTATCTAGATAAAAAGGCATTTCTTCATGTCAAGATAGCTATTGCAACCTAACGTTATAGTTTATTTTAACTTAAAAAGATATAAAGTCGATGTTTGTTGACTAACCAGAAAGCTATCATCATTTAACAAGATAGTTTTCATGACTAGACATGATATATTTTGTTGACAAAAAAATTATATGGATGCCATAAATATGCCACCATACGATACATGTCAAATTCCAGATAAGGTGATTAATGCTCTGTTGCTTCAATTTTGTCTCATAAAAATAAAGCATTGCTTTTGTGATTACGTTCTCTCTAAAATAATCATGTCTACATCTATATAACTTTTTTATTGTTTGTAGATTTTTTGGGGTTTGCTTAATACAGATTGATAGAGAAATCACATTAAAAGATTGCAAAGTAGAACGTTTAGTCTCTTCATTCTTTAAAAAACTGTATATTTGCATTGATAGGCCAATATATTCAAATCTGACAAAAATACCTTGATATATGAAGAAAATGAATGGTGATAATTATAAGTAATGATGATAATGATGATGAACAAATTAATATATAAATGAATACTCTGCAACAATAATAATTAATAATGCTAGTTAGTATATTTGACTTAAATCACCGCTAACATAAATAACATAAAATATTCAATTTTCATTTCAGGGTGTTTATTAAACTGCAAGAACTCAAACGATGAATTCTGCTCCAGACCAAAGCGGACGTTCTAGGTTTGCAAAACTCGGAATGGCAATAAACGAAGAACTGACCCAGGCCTGTAGAGATGTCATAGAAATGGAGGTACCTCCTGGTCAGGTCTATAACAAAGTAAAAGCATCATCGATTGATAAGAAAATAAACCACGAGCAAGAACTTCGACTGAAAGGCGCCAAAACAGATGGTTATAAAAAATTTGATATTACATTGTTATATACATTGATACGAAACGTATGTACAAAGATTCCTTGTCCAACAAAAGGTTGGGGTGGAAACACGATGCCGTCAGTAGGAGAAACAACGATCGGCGATGACATTGAGAGGATACGATTGATAAGAAACAGCATGTTTGGACACATAAGCTCGGCTTCTACCTCACAAACAGAGTTTGATAACACGTGGTCAATCATAACTGATATCTGCCAAAGACTGCAAACGTACACAAAAAAAGACTACATGTATGGACTGAGTAATATTCAAAATCAGGCTTTAGAAGAGGAAAACATAAAACATGTTCTAAAAAGACTTGAAGAACAATATAAGAATAACCAATTTTTTATGGAAATGGTGTCTTCTGCTGAAGAGAATGTGATCGAAAAAGTATCTTGCGTAGAGGAACATGTGGTAGAAAAAGTTTCTTCTGTTGAAGATCATATGCTGATAAAAGTGTCTTCTGTTGAAGAACATATGCTGGAAAAGGTGTCATCTATTGAAGACCATATGCTGGAAAAGGTGTCCTCTGTTGAAGAACATATGCTGGGAAAAGTGTTTTCTGCAGAAGAACATATTGTAGGAAAAGTATCTTATGTGGGAGAGCGTGTGGTAGAAAAAATATCATCTGTTGAACAGCACATGCTAGAACTCGAAGCAAAATCCGACAAGAAAGGTGAGTATTTTGAATTCTATCAAATATAATTTAAAATTTCGGAGCTAAGTTTAAAGTTTAGAAGGAGATGTTGGATAAGTGGTTGTACAAAATAGCTATGACATAAGTTTTACTTAATTGCATTAGGATTTAGATAAATATTATGTAAACGTTATACTATTATTGATTTAAACTTTTTGTTCCTTCGGTGAGTCTCGACCCACGTCTTGGAAGTTATGTATATGCGACAGATAAACAGATTCTTCCTTTCTAAGTCCGACCTCTTTTATGACTTACAATTAACATGCATGGTTGAGGCAACTTAAAGCAACACACGTAATATTTAGTGAACATAAGATATTCACGTATAGCAAAAAGGCGGATTTTCAGGCAACTCGAAACCCAGCTTGAAATTCCACTAATTATACTTTTATTATACAATTATTTTGATGAGAAACATCCTGATTTATATTGGGAGGGGGGTATATTAATTTTTATCTCTTTATTATTGTTATTTTCAGAGGAATTTCTTTAAAAAAAAACCTATCCTTTATGTACATATTCAAATTCAGTACACTTTGAATAGGTATTTTATATAAATTAAAACAATGCAGTTCCTATTAATGCTTACATGTAATTGCTTAACAATTTTTTTGTTTGATTAAAATAATTCTTTTGATTTGATCATATTTACAACATCTCATTTCTCTAATGCATAACATCTGATAGCCAAACAACATTTACAAAGTTTTACAATAATATTTATATGTACATCAAAACTAATCACATATTTTTGTGTATGGTTCAAGGAATTCAATTATAACAAGAGGAATAGTAACAATTTGTTTTTAGAAACAAGTCTAAATGAAGATATTCTGGAAAGTTGGAGGAAAGAAGACAGCAAGTTTGTACCAACAGCAGCAAGTGAATATGTAGAGGGAAAAATTAAAAGTCAAAACCTGGTCACTGTTGTCGGGAACTCCGGATGTGGAAAGACGGCGATTATTCAACACATCGCACTCAAGTTAAAAGAAGAGAAAGGATGGGATATCAGACCTGTCGATGAGGTGAAAGAAATAAAACAATTATATTCTCTTGAAATATCACCAGATAATCCGATATTATTTCTTCTAAATGACCCCATTGGTAAGGAGTCACTAGATGACATTTCATATAATTCATGGAAAACTAACGAAGAAACACTAACAATTTGCTTGAAGAAGGTTAAAGTATTGGTGTCATGTAGAAGAAGCGTCATTAATGACACGAGATTAGAAGGAATCCTCAAAAAGGACTCAAACATAGTAGAAATTGACAGCGACAAATGGAAACTGTCAGAAAAAGAGAAAAGGCAGATCTTAAATAAATACTGTCAACATATTGATATACCTGAAAAAAATGTCAGAGAAATTTTGAAAACGGAAGCTTATTTTCCTTTGCTTTGTAAAGTTTTTTCATGTGAACTGAGTAACAATGAAATTTTAGGAGAAAAAGGAGTTAGCCTATTTAAAAATCCTATTCTGTTCATAAAACTGGAAATAGAACATTTCAAGACAAAAAATAAATACAAATATTGCGCCTTACTTTTGATCATGGCATTTAACAATAATTTAAATGTTCACTCTATAAAGAAAGATGAAATTTCATTACAAAAATTCAAACACATTCTAGGGGTGTGTGAACTACCGAACAATATTGACGTATCTGTAATTGGCAGAACTTTATATGAACTGAAAGGATCATATGTAAAATGTATCGGACACAGATACCAATTCCTTCACGACTTTATCATGGAGATAACGACTCTGGAGTTTGGTGTTGATTGTCCACAAGAGACAATACAGTACGCAGACAGTGGTTTTCTAAGACGTCGAGTGAAGATAGAAGACGATACTAAAGAAGAAGATCGCGATCCCTTCACTGTTTACCTGCCTGAGGAGTACATTGATGATCTTGTGGACAGGTTTATCACTGACATGCAAACAGAAAACCTTGTAGATGTTTTACTCAATCCATGCCTAAGGAAGGATAGTGTCATCAAATCCTTTAAAGAAAAAGTAGACTCAATTGGAAAGATTCTAGTCAAAATTAAGTGTGAAATAGATAGATCGAAATTTTCAAGCTCATTTGAAGGATGTCGTTTAACTAGACTTGGTTTCCTTGATTGGAAGGAAGAAATATGTCCTTTGATTGGATTCATTATATTTTGTCATAATGATATCTCTTTATTTTTTTTAAAAAGAATTAATCAAACAAAATTAAAAGATTGCAGTATATTCTCAGCAGTTTGTGCAAATGGCGATTCAAACTTATTATGTTCTATAAACAAAGAATATAAAAAAAACAGCCAAGACGGAAACGTGGCGTAATTTCTTACCAATACATATTGCTTCTGTTTTCCATAACTTTTTAATAATAAAGGAATTATTAAAACTTGGTGCTGATGTCAACAAATTTACAATTGATGACATGTGGACTCCATTAATGTTGGCTGCAGCAAATGACAACGAACATTTACATGAAGCTGGTATTATTACAAAAGAAAATAATTGCACAAAAACTATTCTTTGTTTATTAAACAATTATGCCAATATAAATTTATGTAATAAGAACGGAATTGGTCCTCTAGGGATAGCTTGTCAAAACGGACATAATAGTGTGATCACACTGTTACTGAGCAAACACGCTGACATAAATTCATGTAACAACAATGGAATCAGCCCACTTTATATAGCTTGTGGAAACGGTCATGAGAGCACAGTTCAATTGTTACTGAACAACGGCGCCGACATTAATCTGAATGATAACGATGG